>JAZHYW010008374.1:0-133780 GCA_037355805.1 Ixodes ricinus
ACATTGAAACCAACGTCGTTGGCCACGACATCGCTCTCGCCTGGGGCGGACGATGCTGCCTGACGTGTGAATGTGCCGACTCTGTTGGAGACGTTGATGGCACGCTTGAAGTTGTAGGTCAATTATTATTCTTGAAAAAAGCGTCAAGCGACAGCTTTAGCTATTGAACTAATTTTTGAGAGTCTATATACGTAAAGGAACTTTCACGACTCACGTGTTGAACGCAAGTTTATAAACATCACCCCTGCAGCGATTAAAGAAGTAAACTAGGTACGCTTTGAAACCGAAAAGAATTATGAGCATTCCAAAGTTGCTTCCACGGTGCATATGCTGCCGCCTTTTTTTTCTTACGTTTTGGTTGATGTATTACTGAAACTAAAGGAGTACAGGCAAATAACCCCAAAACAAATAAAAAACAGGACTGAAAAGAAAAAAGCTAAGCTGTTTGTTATTTTGTCGTCCTGTTTGTAGGGTTGTAGGGTTTGCAAAGTCAGAGTATTGCTATTTTGAAATTTTGTTTCGCTGCCCTGACAGTGGCGTGGAGTCCTTGAGACTCAAAGAGCAGGGGAACTGTAGTCAAGCCGCCTGCATTTTCCGAGGCGAGGCCAGCGTGCTTCGAGGTCAGGATTTCGCGGCTTATGTGACGTCAGGAGCGGAGTCATTCGCACCTGCGAGCCTGAAGAAAAGCTTCGGTTACTAATAACACGGTCGAGTTTGGCGAGAGCTCTTCGGAGAGCCGGAGCCGGATTTGTATTTCTCACGCTCACGCAGTCCACGGACAGTGTTGTCATGTTTGTTTTGCTTTGGAATGTTTTGGGTCCGGCCCCTCGCCGTAGTGGGTTGTCGAACAGAAAGAGAAGCACATAAAACTTTTAATGCCTTCACAAAAAAAAAAAAGGCAATGGAAAAGGGGAAGAGGAAAACCATGAAATTTCGGGGGTGTATCGACCCTTGACCAGCGCGCCCCGACGAGCTGCCACTTTGCGCATGCGCATCTTCGTGGCAACCGCGTCGTAACAGTTGCGTCGTCTTTACACGTACCGCACGTTGGCTTCCCAGTCGGTACCTTTTCGTTCTCGTGGTTTGGTCACGCTTCGAAACAACGATTTCGGGGCAGTGGTTAGCAGTTCAAAAACAAACAAATGTTGGGGGATGACGAGTGCAGACCAGCATTTATTTTCTCCAAAATCTCACACAAATGTGACAAAACACAAATCACACTATCGCGTTTGTCGAAGCTAGCTGCTTGGCAGATTTGCCGGAGTCGTGCCAGGCGACTCTGGTGATACCGCCGGAATGCTGCGATGAAATCGATATTCCACAGCGACCGCTTTCTGACAGAAGGCCAGTCTGTTATCAAAATAGTAGGCTTTCACCACGCCGATCAAGATACTGACACCGAAGAGAGCAGACGAAGCCTAATTACGCAATGTACGCGTTTAAAATTGTAGCGCAATTCACAGAACCTTTACAAACGATGCAAAATTCAGTACCACTTTCATCGCGTACCGCTTCTATCGTTTACCTAGCCGAGACACTCCAGATGAAAATTTCTGGCCGGCAAATGGTTCAAATGTTTCACTGGGTCCACCGTTCTCGTACATTCGATGACGCTTGTTTCGATCGGAACGGCGGCCAATGCGAACGACTAGCACATAATAAAATATAGCACACACATTAGGTCATACTTAATTCTAATGAACTCTACCTTTGGCGCGTCATGGAGCTTCCCGCTTTTGCCGGCACCTCACCAACCACCACCGGCTGTTAGGCCTATGGGCCCGAGCTCGTTAGAGATAGGCCTAACGGCGGTAGCACATCCTCGGAGCAGTCCACGTCCACGCGCACAATCGCCCAGCCGAGCGCACGAACGTTGAAGATGCGCACCAGCACGGGAAAACGTGGACAGCAGACGACACGCGGTAAGAACGGCAGGTTCAGATCGCAGAAATGGGCGCCTCGAGCACCACACTGGCCCCAGCTGCCCCGAATTCCCGAATGGGGCGCTCGCGCGTGGGCTTCTGGGTAGTCACCGCCGTCGGGCAGCCAGGGCAGCGCTCTCCGCGCTCGTCGACGACGCGAATAGAGCATTCTTGGCGGCGACATGCAATGTTCGCGCTCGTCGCTACGAGTGCACAAAAATTGAGAAAGCTGCCACGCGCCACCGACTTGTACGCACCCGAACTCGAGTAAACCAAGAAAACACAACCTAGGTATCCATCCGTGGATCGCGCCGTGTTTGTTTACTTTTTTTCTGCTGTGGCCTGGAGTCGAGCAGAAATCTGGCACCGCCAGGTACGGACGCAGGTATTTCCAGAGAGGGGGAAGGGGGGGGGGGGGGTCAGCGTATCAGATGTTTTAGAAACCCTTTCACCCCCCCCCCCCTTTTTTTGTTTCCCCGCCCCGAAATTTTTACACATGCACAAATCAAGAGGGGGTCAGAACATCCGGACGGACCCCCCCCCCCCCCTTAATCCGCCACTGGGCCCCGCCAACGGCTCGCTTATCCTTTTGAGATTACGTGAAAGCTTTTTCGAGAGGCCGTTGGCTGTGTTTTTGTGAAAACCCAGGAAGATGCAGACGCGCGTTTTTCGGCCCTGTTCAGAGGGCGAATCCATTTCACGAAACTCATTTCGCGAGTCAAGATGCGCCAGAAAAATGCATCGTGTGAAAGGGCCTTAAAACAACACACAATGGTTGCACTACACTCGCGTCTGCCCGAAAAGAACTGGATTGTCTTCTGCTTCCCCATAGTACCCTCGACTTTTCGGTATTCGCCAGATTGAGCGAAAAGTTCGTATTTTGAGATCGGTTTTTCACTGGTGTAAATTTGGTGTTCGCCGGCGTCGGTATTTCGGACAAAAACCAGCCCCAAAACGCTTTGGACCCATTATAACGACCTCTCCCACGACGGGAAACTCGTTGGTGCCAGAGCCGGGACTAGGCGGGACGGGGGAAACGTCGGCTGCGTCAATGGCGGCCGATCTCCCGCAGACGGGTGGACGGATGGGAGTATTTTCAACTCTCATTTCGTCTTGCGGAGTGTTGTCATACAAGAACTCCAGTTTAAAATGGGAGTACAATCAGGTGATGTCGCTTTTATACCCCGTCCCTTAGCGACCAGAGTAAAGTGGTGGTTTCTAGTTTGTATACTCCCATGTGCGGGAGTGGATGCTTTAGGCTTGGGAGTTTAATCGGCTAATTCCAACTCTGGCTCTCCCTCAACCAAAGAAAATGCATGGGAGAGCTGGAGTCCGCTTCTCAAAAAAGCAGCTCGCATGGCCTACAACCTTTTAACATACTTCTAAATGATTGAACAACAACGTACGACATTTCCTTTTTTTTATGTGTATATATATAATATTTGCTCGGCACCTCGATAAGACATGAGAACCTCAGCAATGGTGACTGTAATCTGGCGCCTGTGTAAAAGCGTCTATACACCTTTGCAAGTGGGATCCCGGCTTAACCTCGAACCGCGCGCTGAGGTGAGGGGGACCTACTCTTCAGCCAGGACGCTCGCTGCTTGTCGGACAATGCTGCCAAGCGTCTGTTGCTGAAGCATACGCCACTAAGCGCGGAAAAAAATAAAAAAACATATACAGATTTAAATAAAATACCTAAACCAGTAACCAACCGAAAGCTTTGAAAAATATCTAAAGTCCCAAAACCCTCATCAGAATGCGCCAGAAGCCGCATAGACATTGGATCAATGATGACTGTGCTCGCGGCAGCTCTGGCTTCCACAACTTACTGGAACAGAGGCTGTGACCGTTATAAAGCCCTCCTAGCCTTAAACATGCCCCGTCCTACAATATATGATGCTACGATACTCTGAGGATACCCCCTCCTCCGTTCCGAAATAGTGTGTTGCTAACGCTGGCCGTCGGCGATACACTAGACGCCGCCATCTTGCCATCGCGCACCCCAATGACGTGCCCCTGGCGCCCTGGCGCACTCCACCGTGGCGGAAACGTTACGTGGCGCCCGCATCGCCCAAAATAACAGCGCACAGGAGACTTTCTTGCAAACGTGTCTAGACGATTGCAAGCAGGATACCTGGCCGCCACCATGTTTATGCTCGTGCTGCCAAGTGCATCTATTTAGAAGTTTACCAATGCTACGCTCACGCGCAAGCTGCAAAATCCTGGGGGATTTTTTCACAACCCAGAGTGAGGATGCTTGAACTTCCTCTACTGGTGCAAGCACGTGCAATGCCAAGTTTCTATGCACTATGCAGATTAAAACATAACCACGTGGGTAGCACGTGCACTATCCATGGTGAGGAAGACAGAAGCGACCCTAGCGAGCTTCTATCCGGGAATAGTGTTCGGCGCACGACCGGCTTTATTAGGGGTTCGGCGTCTCTGCTTCTCTGGCTTCCCACCCTCTAGTCTTTGCGGGGGCCTCGCGTGACGTGTGCTCGTCGCGTTCCTCGCGTACCGACGGCACGTGTTGGGACGACATGCGACTCTTCGCGGCGTTGCCTACCGACGCCGCCACGTTGTTAGGCTGCCTAAACCAACGTTGGCCTAAACTGCGCCCCCGCTACAGAGAACATGATTAAAAGAAGAGCCCGCTGGCATTTTGACTGTGCAAACAGCCTATGCAATGTGTAAGGGCCGCTGCCGGCGCTTGTCTGTGTGCTTATGCCGAGCGGAGTACATTGTAATTACCGGCGACGTGCGACGACTCTGACGTTTATTAATACTACGAGCTCCACGATGCAAATTGCAGCCCGCCCACCCTGAGTGCATTCCTCTTTTTCACTGCGCATTTTTATTTGAAGCACGCTCGCTTCTTTGTTTGCTCGCTCGCTTGCTTGCGTTCGCGTGCGAAGTCCCTTTGTGTATGGAGGCTCGCATAACCACCGTTGTTCGCCGAATTTTCTGTCCAGTACGTTCGTTGTTTTCCTCACCACTATCCCCCTCTTTTTTCTTTTTTCTTTCTTGCATGAAAGACAAAAAAGCAAAATGCCGACGTACTATATCTACAGTGACTTGTACGCCAACGAGGCACCCTGAAGAATTACACCTTAAATAACGCGGTGTTTTTTTCTGTGGCGAGCTATTTCAGAAATACCGTGGCCAAGATAGACATGGTAAGAATTAAATGAGGACGTATACTTTATGCGGCGATGAAAAAGAAACTTCTTGTGCCTTAGAGACACGGCAAACCCCGCCGTGTCGCTTCTTATTTTTTTTTCTTCTGAATTTTGGTTGTTATATTGTGTATCATAATGACCAGGTACCGCTAGTGGAGGGGGATCGGTGGCGGATTGTGCTAGCGCACACCAGCATCGTACCGGCGTGCTGTCCTGTATCACCGCTACGTGGTGCACCTTAAAGACCCCAAGCTAGCGGTCGTGCTGCACTCGCTAAATTGGTTTTCTACAGTGGGGAACAATATCGCCATGTTCTGGGAGACCAAACTCCGTTTGTATAAACAACTAACAACTAATTTGATTTGTTCACTGCTGGTGTATACAAGTACTAATTGTTATCCCCTGACGACAAAGTGCCTTCTTGTATAATCAATTAGTATATGCAGCTTAAGCGGTAAATGAAAAAGTTGTCTTCTTCGCGGAAAGCAACGAAATAGCTTTAAAAATATCAAAATAAAAAAAATAATCGTACCGTTTTCTTTTTTTTTTTTTTGGTTAATGAAACATAAAGTGTTTGAGGGACGATACTGGTAAATATGCATCGTACCGACGTGCGGCCGTGTATCACTACCGCGTGATGCCCGTTAAAGACACCCAGGCTAGCGGTTGAACCTTGCACCTGCTAAATTTCTCGGCTATAGTGGGTAACAATGTCGCCACGTTGTTTGCAGACTAACCTCGCGCTGTCTAATCAGGTAACGACAAATTACTTCTTTGTGGTCAGTATTCTTGAGATTATTTACACTCAACGTCCCTATTCGCATAGTGACTAGTGACGTTAAGCCCGACCGCAAAGTCCGACCACTGCAGACACTATACAATCTGACGGAGTACAATCAGAGTCCATCGTCACAACGCTATAGTCATCTTTGTGCGTCAGCCATCCCAGGCTAAGCGAAGCAGGTGCAGCGAATGCTCCGTGATCCTGCCCTTCGTTTTGTGCGCGCAAACACGACGAGCGCCGTGACGATGCACATTTCGGCGCCGCTTAGTTGGGTCGCCTCAGGGTCGCTATTGTGTCAGCTGCGGTCGAACTTGAGGTGAAACGACGTGTGCTGCCGGTAAGCATGTGTAAAGCGCGGCACATTCCGAACCTATATCGTTGCACGGCCTTTTTATTTAAGACCCGTTCCTCCTCTGTACCCGATCTGTCGCCTCGATCTCGTGCCGCTTGTCGGAGCCGTTATCATCACCCTACTAAATCCTCTCATCTACCTTAGACTGGCGCTTTGTTCGAAAGCGCCTTTATTTTACAGCGGAGCTGTTAAGGGCTAGTTTCCCCAGTATCGTGTCCGTCAGCAAACAAATGATGACACAAAACTTGGGACAGCCACCGCATTCTATGAGCGACGGCGGCAACCAGAAAACCGGCTTTTCTGTTGTCTGGTTGCCGCCGTCACCTATAGATGGCTCAACCTTTCCAGCCTCTCTACTTTGGCTGGCCGACTTGCGGCCGGCCATTACTTCATTACCACAATAGTACAGCTTCGGTGATCTTTCTTCTTCACCAGAAAGGAAAGCCTCAAAGTTCTTTTTTTCTTCGGAAGTCTCGTCGACACAAACACAAGGTGGCGGTCGCAGATCCATGGCGGCGAGTTTTAAATGCAGACCGAGATTCCCGCGATGTGACGGAGGCCTTTGTGGACAAGGCGACGTGTAACTGAAATTTTATTTGCACGTCCTCAGTTGTCTAAGTAGTATGCAGTAATAATCATTAATCTTTCGGTGAAGTAGGCCAAAGACCTTTGCCAGTGTAAACTAATGAAAAAAATGGTGCGATTTATTTTTGTGATGGTTTTATTTAAAAATGTCAAGAAGTGCGTTTTAGATTTCAGGGTAGCGATTATTTTTAGCGCAGTCCGCGTCGCGAAAACACTACGAATTCTCTCTTTTCTAACGAATGTGTAGAGCTCTGTTGCTTGTTACAAACAGTGTCCAACCAAGCAAGAGGAACGTCCGTAGACATAGGAAACTGACGACACATTCTCCAGTGCGTCTTCAGCAACCACTGACCCACCTATACTCTATATCACCTTATGATGTACCGCAAGAAAGGCTACAAGCGCGAGCTCCTTGCTCTAGGGCGCATCTTGGTGGCACGAGCTCTCGTGCATTAAGAGAAGCTGCCAACGCTACGAGCTCGCGCTCGCTTTCGCTGCGGTACAACATATGGTACAACTGAGTACAGTGGCCCCAAACTCGTTAAACACAAAGTTGGAGCAGAAAGTTCGAGAAGCATGTCGACTGAACGCCACCAGAAAAAGCGCAAAGTCATCGTCGGGATAGTCCAATCGGTGCGCTCTGTTAGTTTTGGGCCCCAACTTTGTGTTTAACGAGTTTAGAGCCCCAGTTGCCGATAAGATACTTTTTTAGAATTAAAACGGTCAAACAGCACTTATGGCGCACCGTGCATTCACGAGGGCGCCTATCAAACCATTTAGCCGTCTTGGCCGCGAGGCAGCTATTCATTTGCCTCGCCTCAGACGCGGTCACATGGTCGTGTCGCCGCGGGGTCGATCGGGATCTCGAATTCGGCTCCCGACGTGCCGCTTTCTCTCCTAGCCACTGGATGGCGCTGCAGACGCCCCATGGCGGGCGAGGAGAAAACCTCCTCGCCCATCGGTCGATATTGTCGGGTAACCGGGAGGCAAGAGTCTCTTAGGATTCCGGCCGGCGCTCAAGATAGGCAAGTGGAAGCAACTGCTCTCGGGCAATAGCGGGACACGAGGCCTAGGGGCCCTTTTGTGTTAAGCTTTGGGCTTAACGTACGTTTGTAAATATTTGAGTAATGTCGCGTGTGTTTGTAGTATAGATTGAGTGTTTTGTAGCGTTGTGTTTTTATGTACCAATAAACGGGGAGCGGAATCCCGCTCCCGTGAAAGAACCAGGCTGGACTCGGGTTGTTGACGGACCACGTGGGCAGGGGTTTCCCAGGATTCTAATCAAGGGGGGGGGGGGGGGTCCCAATGGCTCGGGGGGGGGAGGCGATGCGAGGCGAGGCTAGATAAAATATAAAACTTTCTTTTTTAGTCCACTAGCTAAATTACAGACGTCTATTAACCAAATGCTCATACCCGTTATGTATGTTTCCCTTTCTCTATATATACCTGAGAGGTTGTGTTTTCTACTTAATCTGAAAAAAAAGAATTTTTTTTTTAGATTTAAGGGGGGTGTTTACGAAAACTAGGGGGGTGTACACCCTCACCCCCCCCCCCCCCTAGGGGTTCTGGGAAATCCCTGCACGTGGGGAACGGCGTATCGGCGGCGGTACGCGAATTCCCACACACTTTAAAAGCGAAAGACAAAAGGAGGAAATGTACACACAAAAGGCGCTGACAGCCAACCGAATGTTTATTTTCGAAAGCGGCGTAGAAATTAAAAAAAAGGCAGAAAGACAAAAATAGATTGAAAGATGAACAAAAATCCACACCCACCCAAACCATAACAAAAACCTTAATATGGTGTTAAATACCAAGCCCAACTTAATGCCTCGTTGCGAAATTTGTTATACCGGCTTTAGTGGCCATTTTGGCTCCAGTGCGACACAATATTTTGATCATCGTATGTTGTCCCGATAATGCAATATACATATTCTGTTGCTATTCTAACCGATATTAGAGTTGCCCTCAAACGCGCCTCGCGCCCCTAGCCTTAACCCGGCGCTAGCTCCTCGCACCCCAGCCGCATCGTCGCCAAATTTCTGTGTCCGAAATCCCCGTAAAACCTACTCCTTGATCTGGTGACCACGCTTCATGCGAAGCACATATGTCTCGGCAATTCTAGACGTTCAAGCCGACGTAAAGTCTCGTAACGTAACAAAACATACGAGAACCGTGCCGTGTGAATCTTCTTCCCATCTGGGGGGAAAACCTCGTAAAAAAAAACGAAAAAAAAACGAACAGAACGATACATAAAGAAGGATCAAAATTAATACAAAGTGCGTATATAAGGCTGTGTTCGCCCGACCGCCCGTGCTCTGGAAACTCGAGCTGCAACGCGACCACCACCGTCGCGCGAAAGGGACAATCGTCTGGATGGCTGGAATGGGTCCCGGAAATGCCCTCGGTGCTCCCTCCGCGCCTCGCAAATGCAAAGTCGTTTTCCGGGCCACTTCCGAGATGGCCCTCGGTTGGCCTCGACGAGGCGCAATCCAGCCCCGAAAACCGCGCACACGAAAGGGGAGGTCGTATAAATAAAATCCCTCGCGCTCTCTCTCACTCGGCATATACAATTCGGGTCTCTGCATGAGAACGGAATATTGCGTGGTGGCACCTGCCGGCGACGACGCAGCCCGACACAGAGTGGCACTTTGAAGCTGCGTGTATCAGAGCATGAAGTGCAAATAAAAAATAAAGAAAGAACTTAACTTGAATATTGTGACCACGCCGCGGCTCGCAAAACGATACAGTATGCCGTTTCGGAAACAGTATCGATGGTCGCGACTGTATATAAGCAGTGAATAATAGATGGAATAGAGTGTGCCAGGGCCCGTCTAAAAGTCCCAATGTCACGCACTTGCGTCGAGCCTCGGTAGAAGCACTACAGACAACTTCGCAGGTAGACCGTAGAGAGGATAGTCAACCTGACAATCAAAAGAGTAGTTATGGTCGGCGTTGTACGACTAGCCAAGAGATCAGCATGACGCCTTGATTGGGACGTTGTAGCCCCTTCTTGAGATGTATACTGTGAAACCCTTAATGTTCGCGAGCCCTTAATTTTCGCGAACTTCGCAAATTGAAAATTTTAAGGGCACGCGAAAATTTTGGTCCTTAAGAGTTTTAATGCAGGCGCACGGAAGTCGCGATATTTAGTGGCCGCGATTTTGTCCTCGGTGACCGATTCGTTAAAAATAAGGGCCGCGAAAATATAGGGTTTTACAGTACTCGGTGACGGGTCAAGAGTGTGTAGTAGAAGCCCTTGCTTAAGCACGCTCTGTTTGTCTTCCGAAGGGCTGCCCGTGCGCCGAAGTCTTCTAAAAGGCAGAAATGTGTCGCTGGAGGCGGAATATCTACTCCATTTTTAATATCTGAGCGTCATTGGCAGCGAAGGGCGTTGCTTACTACCATAGCCTCCTCTATACTCACGAAGCCTGGCAGTTCTACGACGGAGCCATGGAGTGCCGGGAAGCCTGTAGTCAGCGCACAGCTTTTGCAGCGGCGAGGACCGGAAACATGGTTTTCAAACCCGACGAGAAAAGAAGCAGTAGCCCGAGGAACGGGAGGAGCACGATTGGACATTCCATCGCTCGGGACAAGTGTGTTTCGGCGTCTCGCCGCAGCGAGGCGCCCGTTACATGCCTCTTCTGAGTCTTCTCTCAACCGTTGTGTGCCTCTCTACCTTTTCACTTTCGGCTGCCGCGTCTTGGCGCAATCTACCAGGCTTTGTCAGTATAGAGGAGGCTATGTTACAACGTTCCCGCGCCTTGCTTTGTGATTCGTCTTTCGGCATTATTACTGGCTATTGCCGCCATCTGATTGGCTGAGAGTTAATAATGAAGTGTTCAGGGCTCGCCACGCTCTGCGTTTCTTCGGCTGTCAATGATTCTAGGAGGTGCTGGATATAGCGCGCTTTCATCGATGACAATAAGGACGCCGAAAGTACGTCATAACTTATATGCCACAGATTGTTTTGTTGCATAAATTGCTCTATGGCATGCAATGACTTAGCTTACAAGGTGATCGAACCGGTGCATCGCAACTGATGATAATTTACTAAATCTTAAGAGGTAAGGAACCTTACGGTTCACGTACAATAAGGCGCCTTCTTAAAGTATAGGAACCATACCAAGACGCTAGAAAAAGCTGCTCAAATTTGCGGTTTATTTTGCTTCCAGCCTCGTTTGAATGCAAAATAAGATGTTATGTACTCCCTTTCACTTTCGGTGTCAGCAAAGCAGAGGCTACTATGCTTCGTTCACCCTTAAAGGTACCCTGAGGAGGTTTCTGCAATCGCCTAAATATGCCGATAACTCACTCTGCGGGCTCTAAGCATCCTAGAAATCCATAAATCATAATGATGCGCGGCCGATTTCCCTATCAAAAAAAGCAACTAAAAATCGAAATTATCTCCGGTGATGGGATAAGCATGGTGCCGGCAGCCAGGACGGCATGTGACCAATAAAAACGGGACATTTCGTTGAGATTGCAAACACTGTTATTACAAAATGTGTAAGCTTTTGTAGATGATAGAAGCAAGTAAGCGTTGATTATTTCGCGGAGAGAGGACATAATACTGCAATAATCGTCTCAAAAACAGCAAACTATGTTTCTTTTTTTTGCCTTTTGCGGGAGTGATGTGTGCGGTTGATGGCTCTAGAGCACTCGAGCGCGCGCTCGCTACAGTTAAATCGTAGTCCGGGCTGTATGGGCAACGAGCCGCGCGCATTCGAGATATCATGCACTACAGGGTTCCACAGGTCGGAGGCGCGAGGATCCTTGGCTTGCTATTCACTGACAGTGGTCCTGGTTTCGGAACATGCTTCGCCCATCGCCGGAGATGAAAGCGGTGTGTTGCGATCTTTGATTGCATTTTTAATAGGAAAGTCGGCCGCGTATCGTCATGATTCAGGAATTTCTAGGATGCTTAGAGCCAGCAGACTGAGTTGTCGCCATATTTAGGCAATCTCAGAAACATGCTCAGGCTACCTTTAAGCTGAGACTAGAGTTCCACCTTCAGCGCGAGCTCGCTCGCTTCCGCAGCGCCTTAGTTGCGCATGCCTGAGCGTTCACACTTGTGTGAACACCACTGCACGCGTTCGAATACGAAAGCCAAACGCCGGATGCCGGCGTTCTGCATTCTAAAGGCCCATACGCACATTTGCGTTTGAACGCGTTTGAGTGCGTTGCGGCGTCCTTGCGGCCAGCAGCGGTCTCTTGCGGTGCGATGCGCGCCTACCCGCAACGCTCCGTAGCGCGACGCAAGCTAGTAGAGACTCGCTCAACTTTTCGAAGCGTTGCGGTGCGTTCGACCAATCAGAAGGCGAGGAGGAGAGGAGGGTGACGTGTTCGCTCGCCCCACTCGGCAGACTCGGCGAGTCGTATCCGGTTCTTCGCCCGCAGAACTTGCTTTTTTGTTTTGGGAGCGGTGGGGAGTGTATTTTCCAAGGCTGCGATGGTTCAAGCTTGACAAAACGTCGGGAAGCTGGCGGGATTGTCCCAAGATCGAACACTTCGACGCTGTCGCTGTGCGCCACCATGTTGCCTTGGATTTCTCTTGCTATTGGTGAGCCGCTAGCGACGATAGCGCGTTCTTATTGGCTTTGACTGCGGTTGACTGCGTCTCAACACAACTGTGCGTACACGTTTGGCACAAGCGCCTTCGCAACGCAAAGCGTCCGCTTGACGCTACGCGACGTACCGCGCTTGCGCGAATGTGCGTATGGGCCTAACGCGTTCGACGAGTGCGAGATAAAGGTAGCCACAGCTTTAGGCGTATACGCCTAAAGCTGTAGCTGCCTTTATCTCCACTGCACTGATTGAAGGACAGTGGGCATACCCACTAATCCTTCCAATCAGAACTCGGCGTTCTGATGTGCCTGCGCGCGCTCGTCTCCTCTTCTCTCAAATCTTCTCGGCGCATACTGTAGCGATTTTCAAAATATAGAAAGCCATTAAAGTGCGCACAAAAATGCAATATTTCATCGAGAAGAGCGAGCGTTGCGCCATGACGCCATCAAAAACACAAGAAACACACCGCCTGTATCGATTGAACCCTAACAAATGAAAACAAAAGAAAGACAGTTTTTGCACAACTACTGCACCCATAGTTCGCCGTTCCCGATTTCCATAGCTCACTAATGACATGCAAATGTGAGAGTCTTATAAAGAAGCTCTCGCGAGTGTCTCGAACCATCTTCCAAGAAACAAACCGCGAATCGAAGGAAACACCATCCCCGAAACTAACCGGAACTTGCTTTAAAGAGCGCCTTCGACCGCCGACGACACGCTGGCTCCAAATAGAATGAGATGACTTTAAATGATCTCAGGCCAGACCGATGCGGCGCGCGTTCATCGGACCGCGCTGATCAAGAAGTCGAAAATCCCCGGGAGGAAACGACAAGAAAGTTCTAGAGCCGCGCACTCTCGCAACAGAGCTCGGGCCAAGTCAACCGTGGCGAGAGCCGGGGACGCGTTCGACAAAGGGAAGCACGAGCAACATCCCCATTAGACGCGACGTCCGAGGAATTACGTTAATTAACTCGCTCGACGAATAATGTAGGAACCGCGCGCCGCCAGCGACGAAAGCCGACCGCCGCTTCTCCGAATTTCGAGCGGCGGCGGAGACAGCAGGCGGCGGAGGTCGCCCTCCCATTCTCGCGACACGTTAAGAAAAGTTACTTCGACGGCTCAGGGTTTCAACGAGCGCCCTCAGAACACGTTTGAAGTATCTCCGTCGCTTGTATCTCCATTTTGTTTTTCTTTTGAATAAGGTGCGACAAAAAGATATTGTTACTTTTGGAAGACGCGACCTGAGCCTTATCTTCCATCAGACTTGTCCTCAGTTTACGCAACGATTCTGCTGCGCCAGATACACAAAGGCAGCACGCACAGACTTGGACAGTACAGCTTCGTATTGCCGACATCTGCGAAATTGATGAGGCCTGGCGGCTAGAAAAAAGATGTTCCAGTGGCAGGTTCGCTCGCAACTTTCTCGAGCGAATCAGACATTTACGGCGCCTGGCGGTCTAAAGACGAAGCCGGAAAAGTTGGTTCAAAAACACGTGTTGAAAATCTCCGATAGACACGGGAATTGGTGAACACGTTTATACCTAATCAAGCCTGAAAACAAGCAATACAATCACTTTTTTTTTTTTTGACGTACGAGCACGCGTAGAGTCACAGCGAGGTTGTCGGCTAAAGTTCCCGCGATCCAGTGTGGCAACGGCGGCGTATAGCCAAACTGGCTAATGAGGATGGTCTCGCGTTTTGAGGTAAAAATGAAGTCTGCTCTCCAAAACTTAACATAGCGCAATCATTTGTACCGTCATGTCCAGCGTTACAGCGCACATCTTCATCTTTTCAATAAACATGTTTTCTCTCTTGAGATGGAAAATTGTTGTTTGTCTTTATTGCGTCTTATTTTAGGTCGTCTAACGCCTTCTTTTACCCGACCTTTTTTCTTAGATAACACGCCTCACCTTACAATGGACCACAGCAGACACCAAAAGTGACCGGAGCAAATTTAGTTTGGTAGTTGTCAAGCGACCCTCCGGTTGGGCGGAGCAAGGAACGTGTCACACGTGCAGCGCCGGTTCATGAGTCTGTTGCAGTGCATATTAAGGTAAAACAATGTTCTGACTGCATTGCCGACTGCTCTGCAGGAATATAGGCATATTCTTCAATCATGTTGAACATTACCCGAAACTGTAGCAAAAGATTGTAAACTTGGTAGAAGAAAAAGGAGTAAACAAGAGTCCTTTCATTTCTACCAAGTTTCCAAGCTCTTTCCACAGTCTAGGGTAATTTTCAACTTGATCAGCATCCATAAGGTCGTCTGCACACTCTCTGTACAATCTTGAAAGTCCCAAAGGCTCCTAGACGTTTACTGTCCCTGAAGAACCCATAAAACTGATCATTGGACTTTTGTTTATTCAGTTCAACCAATAAGGCCGATCGATAACGGGCTTCAATGGTCATGCGGTTTTAGTAGCAAAAATGGTCAACGCCTTTTCGCCATTGAGCCTGCATGCCAGTGAGTGATAAACATCGACGATGTAATTTCTGCAAAACTTGCGCGATCAAAGGGTGCAGAGTGCATAATTGAAGGGTTTAGGCAACAAGAGGGGCAAGCGGTATAGAACTCGTCATTTTGATTAACTAAAGTGATCAGAACAAAGGCTAATAACTTGCGTTCGAGTGCACCTTGAAGCACCCTAAAGACAGAAGAACTTTTGAAAGAGTGGAGCAAATATAAAAATAACAAAACCAAGACAAGGGGCAACGGTGTCCGACAGCGTTAACTGCCGATGGCTCTACGTGCTCCGAGCACGTTGAGCGAAATATTAAACTGAAAGACCCTAGGTTCCCAGTGTACCACAGGGGTTAAATTTGTTACCAACAGCGGATACACTAAACACTCATTGGTGCTGAACTTCTCGCTGTCTAAACACGCACACAAGCCAATCACTTTTACCAACTTCCTTGGACACCTCAAGAAACCCTTTTTCGGAGGTGACATTTCTTAGCGCACGCACCCTGCTTAAAAGCCGAGCTTAGAGAAGGCGTCGGAAGCGCGCTGTCGGCGTCTGGAAAGGGTTTAGATCTGCGAGTGTTCAAACCCCGGTCCCAGCGGCTCATCTTTCCGCGAACAGCCCAGAGCCGCGAAGTCGAGCCCCCGATCCAGGTCTCCGCACCTTCATCAATTTTCTTTCGTCATCGCTCGAAGCCCGTGGAAGAGCATGTGGAGATGACCCGTGCATGCGAAACGCCCCTCGAATCGCGGCGACGCTTATAGCCCGACTTGACGGCGGGGCTCTCTCGCTGAGAGCGCGCGTGCTCGCGGGTTCACCTCATTAATCTTGCACGAGCCGCCAAGTCTCGCTAGCGACGAAACGTGTCGGAGCGCCGATCCCTCCGCGGGTCCCTTCCCAGTTTGGGTTACGAAACCCGCCAGACATTTTCGGGGGATTCGAGAGATCGCCATAGTGCAACAGCCGCCTATTTGACGCGTGGAAAAAGTGCATCCAGTGCGGGGGTTGCTCGAAAATTTGGAGACGAAGAGAGGGTTAGCTCGAAACCACGCCCACATTCCCACGCCTATAATAATCGCTGACAATTTGAGAAGCGGAGGGTGTGACTTACCGTGTTCACGCTTCTTACTTCGTGGTTTGTTCTCTTGGGTTGTAATCAGCTAAAGACGCAATATTACTGGCGTCGGAGTGATATAAAGACGCTCAGAATTTGCCACGCTCTGTGTTTCTTATGATGTCAGGGACTATAGAGCTCACGGTTTCGGAGATGGAAATAATCGTATTTATCATACGTTACAAGTAATGAATTTACGCGTAATATTTGAAGCTGATCGTATTCGGCCCACGGACGTGTCAGGTTGACGGATGATATTCGTTGTTTTCATAAGCTGGCTCGGGAACACATTTTGAAGGAACATGACCAGTCTCTTCTTTCTTAATTGCGCTGTCGGCGTGTCTTTGTAACGATATTTTTGGAAGATGAATGCTTGTACGGTAAGTAGCTCCTGACAGACAGACATGCTCTGGTGTCCCGATTAAAAATGCACTTCAGTTGTCAAGTATACACAGTTATGCTCTTACAAACACAAAAAAAAGCGAAACGCGTGTGCGTAATTATTTTTTTAGATGCAACGACCTATAGACGGAAAGTTTAAATATCAACTCACTAAAACAAGGTGAAATAATATTTCTGCAGTTCAACTGAAAACCATACCACGCTCATCCCTGTGAAGTTCAGCCTATTCTGCTTATTGATTTGTGTACAACGCGAAAGGAAACAATCAGATTTTATCTGAATCTTTAAAGGGGTTCCTTTTTATCTTCGAGTTCGTATGTTCTGTTTTGTATGCTTTTTTTAACTTCAATTTTGTTTTTGTTTTCGGATGCTGAATTTCTTGATCGGTACAGGGTATGATAAATGTCTGCTAAACGGGCGCCGTGGGAATTTCTGTCACACAATCCATCAAACAATTTAAGCGTTTTATACTTTTCACGAAGCAATAGTGCGCAATAGACCTATATTTCTAAATTACCCAAGCATCAACGAGAATGCTGGGAATGTAGGTCTACGCGACGCACTGTGCTGGCGCCTGCAGCACTCACTGTTCTCAAGGAATAGCCTAAAACGAATGGCATCTTGCACGCACTTTCGTCAACGCCTTATTTTGATTATTTACTTCGAATTTTTATAAGGGGAAGGTTAATGCGTGCGGCATGTAGACATACATTCCCGGAATTCTCGTTGATGCCTGGCTAATTTAGCAATAGGTTTATAACACGCGACACACCTATGCAAAAGAGGAACAGGTAAAATAATTGCGTGGTTTCGTTCTCCGTATGCCGTCGAATGATTTCGCAACGATAACTGGACTGTGACAACAAAATTTGCAGTAGGAACTACGAGAATGGCATCTGGCTATCGCCCTGCCTTCGCTTTCGTAGACAAGCATGTACAATAGGCCTTTCCGCAAATATGTGGCGCCCCAACTATCTGCTTGCCGCATTGTGACATTCTGAGGTGAGGCTCCTAATTTATTCATGAAGGCAAAAAGAAGTTGGAGTTGGTTTAACATTGTGTGATATCAGAACGCAGGGATGACGAAAAGCAAATTCAAAACTGAGTCCATTATGACCTAGTTCGTTGTTCATTATATTATTTGTGTGTTCTGAAGCAATAATGACAAGATCGAAGTGATCGTACCGCTTCCACGATATAGAAGTCTTTCAGCAGCACTGCATGGGCGCAGCCATAGCTGACCTTCACTTTTTTTTCCTTCTATCTGTTTCGTTTCATTTATTGTTTTCACGCGACAGCATATCACTTTCTTAGACACCATAGCGATGGTGTTAACTCAAGCATACTTTTTGTGTCAATTCCTCATTGCCGATTTCAGTGGCCGGCATCTAGGTCAGAACACAGCAGGTCAGCTATGGCGGCTCTATTTCAGTCCGCGGAAATATGGTCTGAACCGTTCGTGTCTACACGAGCGTACATCCAAAGAACCCCACAATTACTCTCGCTGCGAATGCAATGTGGGGATTTTCCGCAAAGGTGTATTGCAAACCTGCGAGAATTCTACATTCGCGCGCATGTTGCGCATGCTGGCCCTTATTAGGCACCAGCCAAGACACCATGCGTACATGCAAACAGAGAAATCTGTCCATGGAGGTAGGAAGAAGAGGAGGCAACATACCGCCTCAAGCCAGTCAAACCAGAAGAACCCAAGTAAAGCCGTAAGTAGAGGTAGCGGCCCGTGGGAACGCCACCAAGGGTGACCATAACAGCTGTTGGCGTCAAATTAGCTCTCCTTTTCGTCCAACGGCACCTTTTGGTTTTGTTCGTTTTGGTCATCGTTGGGGGCGTATCCCTCTAAACCGGAAGTCTCCCCGGCCTCGCATCGACAAGCTTCCATACCTCCTTGACTCTGACGCATTTGGCCAGCGTCATGTATCTGCTGTTGTGGACAAGCGCGCGAAATTCCAAGAATATTAAGAGCACGCTCCCACGTATTTTTCAACAGGTAATATATGGCACCTGCGTCACTTGTTTTGGTCAGCGACGCGCATAAACGTGGTTTTTACTGCATTCATGGTAGGTTTCTGGCTCCAGTATGGCCAGCGGATGTACAAGCCACGTAACTAACCACGTCTTCATTACCGGCCTCTGCGGCTGTGGAAATTGACTCGAATGCCTAACTCCCTGCACCGACAGCACCGAGTCTACTTCGTCCAGAAATATACACCGTAAACTGCAAATACCAAACTCACCCAGGTCGGTTTAAAAACAGCAATTTTGTAACATTCGTATCTCCACGCATGCGCTTTTAAACCTTCATTCTCTAGGTCTGACAGGCAGTGGATACTTTTCTTTTTACGGAACAAGGGCGACTAGCAGTACACTCGGTGAGAAACTTCCGCAGAACCTTTCTACAGCTGAGAGACAAGTCGCCCGTTGAGGCAGACTTAGTTCAGGCTGTATATAATAATAATAATAGTTTATTTACCATATACATGTATATATGGTGGGAGCTGGGAAAAAAAGCTTACAAGGAGCTTGACTGGTCCCCAGCCCCCTCACAGGAACACAGCGGTGTCAAAAATTATACAAAGCAAAAGAAGTCCACTAATGCAAAACAGGAATAAATTTAAAAAAAGGAAGAAAAGCAAACACTGGGCCGAACATGCCAACTAGATATCAGCCACACACAACAATGAAGAAAATGGATTTGCAAAATACAAAAAGTGAACACGACATTATTTCAAAGAAAATATTCACGGATCTCACGTGGGGCTAAAGATACTATATCGACATTGGAATGCGAGAAAGTGTTGAGCAATGAAGGCAGGGTATAAGGTATAACCATACCCACACCCAATTTTTGTTTCCCACAGAACTTAAGGAGCTGTGCAACGATTTTAACGTTCAAAGAATATTTATCTTCTACTTTTGTCATTCATTATCTTGTCACAAAGGACAGAAAACACATATCCTTCCTTCGAAAGGTTGCGATTCCACCGCGTAATCGCGAGGCAAAAATTAGAATATTTCCCGACCTGCATCCGCGAGCAGCGGCCATAAGAACTACGCGGCATGACGTCAATGGGGGACTTGTAAAAATATAGGAAGTTGTGCAAATACGTGCTCGGTAAAAGGTAATTTTTCTTCAAATCTTATCGTTCCAACATAAATATAAATGCGTCAAAAACCTGGTATATCATCGACAAAAACTTTTATTATACGGAGTTTTAGTGGCGTCATGTATCCGAAGTCAACCAAACCGTCAGCTCTATCTGCTAATGCGAACAGCCCTCAGAAGCCGGAGGGGCAGAGCCGGGCGGGGATGGGCGGACCCGGACGAGACTTTCCTCCTTTCGCCATGTTGATCGTGCTGCGCATGCACGTGGTCACGTGGTCGCGAGCGGGTGAGTTCTGGCTGCTCACTGATGGCTCTAGAGAAGCTTCACCGGAACCCTGCGCGTCCCCCATTCACGTCACAGCGCACGTCACTCGGAAGATGGTGAAGGAGTTCAAAGGTGCCTAAAACCTCAATTTCTGTCGATTTTTAAAATACAATCTAGGACATGCAGGCAAAAGCGTTTTTTTGTTTGCTCTCTACTTCAGAAAGGTCTAGACAACAACTCCCAAATCATTTAAGCAGAGCGCTAACATTGTTGCACAGCTCCTTTAATCGCAGATTTGTCAAAAGTAAAAAAAAGAAACCCGATAAAGACGAAAGGTATTTATAGGCGCGAGATAATTAAGTCCACATTGCGCAAAATAAATCATATTCAATCAGTCGATGAAATCGGCAAAAATGCAAAACTGCTTCACATTTTTTCTTTGGATCAGTTTGCGATTTTTGGAATGTCCATGCCGTGTTCGCTTTCGCCCGTATAGATTTTTCGTTCGACGTAGGATCCGGCGAAAAGGTACAAGGTATAAGGAATGGAGAAAGAAGGCTTCTATTTTGCGAAGTCTTCGCGCGCGAGCGCGCAAAATGGAAATATTGGATGATGAATGGAAGGCCACCGGAATCCGAAAATACTCCGCCGGCTGCTTCGAGGCATATTAGGACGGAAAGGGTGTTTCCAAAGGAGCGGGAACCACTGGACTGGAAGATGAATGAACGAGAAAGGGGAAGGAAGGGGGCGGGGGGGGGGAGTGCAGAAGAACATCAATGATCACCGAAAAAAATATCGACTTTGGGACACCCCTTTACAGAAAAAGACCCAAATATTTTTTATAGATAATTATATATTATTTGAGGTAGAAAGTCTGTGTCATCAGGGTAGATCGAATATTAAAGCGTATAAACCACTGATCTTATAATGCTTAAAATGCTCTGCTTAAAAATGCTCTGCTTAATAATGCTCTGCTTAAAAAAATAAGAAAATACGAGAAAAGAGACCTGGTAGAACAGTAGGTCAACTAGGGACGCCAGAAAGGTCCTTGTTATGAAATAACCGCGTTGCTTTAATTCTCATATTTCATATTTTAAAGTGCTACGGCATTTTCAGGGTCCCAAACAGAAAAATCGCATACGTTCGTCTGCCGGAGAAAAGTGTTATAGATAGGGTGGTGTGGAAAACCGAGGCTTGGTCCCGGCGCGCGCGGATGCCGCATGGTGGCGCCTTGGGGAGGGGCGCTGTAAACGTCTCGGAAAACGCAGCGAGCGAAAGCGCGAAGGCTGCTATTGCTTGTGTCTTTCGCAGCTCCTGGTCACACCGGCCTACCTAACATTTGGAGTATTATTTTTCATGATTGCTATCAACGTCGCACTCTTGCTTTTTTTTATACAATTGCAGCTATTTCCACTTTATTACCGCGAGGCGATGCACAGACATACCCACCTGTCGTCAAAATGCCTTTCGCATACGGCGGAGCTTTCTTCGAGAGGTTTGTTTGCCCTGGGGATCGCGCGGGCCCACTTCTGAAACGCGTCGGGGTTTCTCGGTGCTCAAAAAGGGAGAGCTTATCCCGTCACGACTCCTATCCTCCATCGCACCGCGGCACGAAACACAAGCGTTGCGTTTTCTTCTTTTTCGTGGAAGGCGTGGCATACCACCGCGAGAAAGCCGAGTAAACACCCACGCGACCGTAAGCATGACAGCTTCAGGAGCCATGGATAAGGTGTTCTAGTACACCCTACCACGGAGCAACTCGACCGTGTATGGCGCCCCTAGGTACAGCGCCAAATTTACCCGTAGTGGCATCAACACGCTTTGGGACCACACCACCCTATACGGGAAAGGGCCGCGCTTTTCACACCTCGGAGTTCAAGTTAGCAAAAAGACATGTTCTGGCGTATAATTACACTTTTCCCCGGTCTTTAAGTAGCACATTTTTATCAATCCAACTAACAGATATGTGTCTACGGTCGGCACGAATAAACTGCACTACAAGGCCCGCGTATGTGTATTATGATTACAATGCATGCACAACCCAAAGCCAGTTTCAGTACTGTCGTCAATGAAGCGAATGAGAAATATGACCCCCGTGTCAAGTCTACGCAGTTAAAGTCCGTACTTATATTTAAAAAAAAAAAGATACCAGCAAGTCGCATTGTAGCACATGATGCACCAGCGGATAGTTTTGAAACACGAATGAGACTAATAGACGGGAAAATACGGCATGCATCAAAAGACCCTTTACAAAAGACAGTATTAGCGGCGAGATGTTTAGGTGGGGCCTTCCTAAGGTTCCCTCTCGTGAAGTCACTACTTTGCGAACAACAAGTTCGACGGTGTTTGTAATTAGCATGGTGCAAGCTGGAAATTATTGCGCTCTGAAACCAACGCTGCCAACATCGCCGAAATTGAAGTTCTTCAATTCCTTTTATTTCCGTTGAAGAGAACTCCTTTGCTGACATCATAGTCAGCCTTCGGCCAAACGTGGAACGCCGATCACAGCGACGCTTCAGGTCGCTCACATCGCCAATACCCATCCCGTGCACAGCCAAACCTAAGTCGCTCTAATCGCTACACAACGTCTTCACACCAGAAAAAGCGTACGTCTTCGAAACCACACAGAAGAAAGGGGAAAAGATGTTGGTCCTTTTAGGTCATCTTGGATTCACGAAATCAAGGGTGCTTGATTTAGCCGAGCGTGATGTGATATCACCACCATTAGGGCAGCAATATTGGAGCTTTTGGGACCTCCACAATGTGACTCTGACCTTTTAAAAGGGTATATTCCCCGCTACAGACCTTTCCAATGTTTCCAAAATCACAGTCCAGAGTGCGATCTTCACAGCCCAGCACGTGTTGTTCATCGCTTCGGAAAACGAGCAAGACACGCGCCATACACACGGACACTCAAAATAACACCGGTCCCACGCTTTTCTTTTTTACTTTCCGAGCAAAAAAAAAAAGCGATCAGAAGCGCGGTTGTTACCCAAGGTGGTGTGAGCATCTCAGCGAAACGAAACCACACCGCGTACATTCATATGCATTGAGGTCGGAAAGGCGCGGTTGCACCTGGTCGATATATGAAGTCCGATAGAGCTCCAATAGTTTGGCGCCATTTCTCGTGGGGACGAAGTTTCATAGTTTTTTTTTTTTTTTTCAACTCACCGATATTTTGTGGAGCAGCAACGACGATGAACACGCACCTAACGACGCAAGAAGTTTAGTCTCCCGATCATGTCTGTTGTTTCGCACGCTTTGTTTGTTGTTGTGCCTGTAACGTCCGGATATTTCAGCGCCGATGGAACGATCTGGAATCCCATACCACACTCGCGGATGTGCAGTGCCCATTTCGTGGCAGGGATGCCCTCCAAGACGTTTCGTCCCCATTGTACGTGTCGATGATATTTCAGGACCAGTATCGCCTGCGGTCTGAACTGCCCGGAAAAAACTTTCCGACGGTACAAAAAATATAACAAATCAATCACTGAGAAGTACGATGAAACTTGGAATTACTCGACACTCGCGCCAAAATCTGGCAGTTTAGTTTTTTTTTTTCATTTCAATTTTTTTAGATGTGAAAACCGTCTTTTTGACCTTTGTAATTGCCAGTAAAGATTAAGGAACGAGAAAACAAATCGCCGGTATTTTTTGATCAAAGTAATCCAAGATAAATGCACAAACCCAGTCATAGAAGAAATAAATAATTTTATTTTTATTGATGCGCTAGCATTAATACTTACATGACAGGGGAAAGCTGACGGCGCCCGTATGTGGACAAAACAGTGGAAAGAGAAGCGCGCCGCGTATAGAGGAGAGTAGTGAAGGACAAAGGCGAAAGGAAGGTGACGTCACGGGGCGGAAGCCAATGGGCGCGCGGATGCTGGGGCGACTCTGAACTTGCAGGTGAGCGGAGCGCGTATGCCTTAGTTTGTGATAAAAAATGGAATGTAAACCAAGTACTAGCGCTGGTCCAAGTAGGCGGCAAAATTTAGACAGATTGTGAACGAAGGAGGCGGGCTGCCGAAACCGGTGAACAGCAAAAGCAGAGTCAGGAAGCGGAAGCCTCTGCTAAGCGTGCAAGGCGGACGAACGAGAAGCCTCAAGGCCGGAAAAATAAAATTAAACGAGGATCCATTGGCGGATTTTTAGGAAATTAGTAAGCATGACCCTTGGGAAACGGCACGCATGACCCTTATGGAAATGCTAACACTGACCTCGTAACGAAGCCAGAAAGAGGTTCCCAAAAATAGAGGAAGCAAAAGAGAAAGCCAAAAGAGAAAGACAAAACAGAAAAGTGAATGGGGTCAGCGTTAGCGTTTTCCAAGGGAGGACATGTGTGGCGTTTCCCGCGGGTCATGCTAAAGCACTCCCTAAGGATTCACCAATAAATATTTCTTTAATTTTTCAATCAAATATATATTAGAGGTATAATATATTGATCATCTTGTTTCAAAAAGAGTAACTTGTTTTTCATAAGCTGTCTTTTTTAACACAAGAAATCGATTCTTCAACCCGCCTAATCAGTGAAAAGAGTGAAGAATAGAAAATAAATGTAAATTGAAATATAGAGCAATGTGCAATTTATTATAAAAAATAAGAAAACAAATCCTGGTATAAACTAGGTTATACTAGAACAAAATTAGCTTGATTTGTTTGTTTATTGAGAAAACTTTAGTTGCTTTATACTTCAGCAAATCGAAATAGGAATCACTCCTAAGTTTCTATGAAAACCTCGGGGAAGCAACTACTTCGCGCAAAAACTGTTTTATTTGAGCTTCGTGAACACGGAGCCACTGTTGCTATTCCTTCTGAAGTAGGTTCCGGACAAAATATTAACGGTCTCTGCGCAACACCAAAAGGAAAAGGTGACCAAATAAAAATATTTAACGGCATAGAATTGCTGTTCTTGAATTTGAGCACAGTTGGCGAGTCGTTTAAAAACTGGACTTTTTCCTGTGGTTTTAAAGTGCGCAAGGCGGTGGTATAACATCATAAAAAACGACAAGATTGTGAAAAGAAAAAAAACAATACCAAATAAGACGACCGATCCAGGAACACCATACATAGAAGTACAACTCTGTCGGTCTGTCTGTGCCTGTCTCACTCAGTTTCTTCCTGTCGATATGTGTGCGCGTGAGTGCAAGCATACGCTTCTAGTTTTGTTTGTTTTCTTCGCATTCTGATTTTTTAGCATAAGACGCCATGTCATTGCCCAAAAATTGCAAGATAAAACCAAAGCTCTCCTCCGCGATTAGCGCAGAAGAGCACCGTATTCTCTTCTTTTTCAGACTTGTGTACATTTGTTTTTGTTTGGTTGATGATTTTTTAATAAAAAACATAAGAAATACACACTTACAGCATAAGATTACAAAGAAAAACGTATTCCTAAAATTAAATTTAAGAAAACATCTTTATAAAGGTGTTTCTTTGAAAACATCATAGTGAAGTTGGTATGCGATACGTACATGTATATTTAAATCACCGTGAGTTTCATTCTCCAATCTGAACTAAGTGGAATCGTCGAAGATTAATTTAAGGATGTCATTTCCTCGTGCTAGTTTGCGAAAAAGTGCAGTGGTTGCACCTTCTCGAAGCCGGTAAGGTTTCTCGTCGGAAGCTAGCCAGCATTGTGATTTACTGAAGATGTTAAATTTATTCCCTGAAATATACAGGGAGAAGACAAAAACTAGGTTAGCTTTTTTTTATGGTCTGATCCAGCCTCATGCAACATCACAATGAACGTGTCGGCTTGAGAAACGAAAGTTACGTTCGTGCGCGCTTCCGCTGCCACAGCTTCGCAGGCGAAGTCTCCGCGGGACGCTGAACGCGTCTCACAGTCGAACGCCAGCTCCTCCGCTGGCGTTCGACTGTACCACTATTACGCTCCACGGAGCGTAAATTGTGTTACCTAAATTCAGCTTCCCCACTAAACATGCGGGAAGCATTTTCCCCGCTTAGTTTATCGCGAAAACTTGGACACCAATTCAATTTAGGAAGAAGTGACGCTCGAAGAGGCGCCGCAAACGACCCCAAATGCTATCGCATTACATCCATCCTTTGGCAGCAGTCGGGGAGAAGGCGTAGTTTCTATTCTCGGTGTTTGTAGGAACTTGGTGTGTCAGAGGCAAAGTGCCGCGCTATCCGGATCCCCGGTTGGCGGGTTGTAATCCCGGCAGAGCACAGCCCGGATTATGGGGCGGGCTTCTTGCGGTGTAGGACCCGTATAGCTCCGATTTCGATCGCACTCGAGAGAGCCCTGAAAGCCGCAGTCGTATACTGTTCGTACATCATACGTAAGGAACGGCATTCGCTGCAGACATCGTGACGTAATTGTCTGCGGACAAACTTCGAGCATTTTCGGAGCATGTTTACTTCATATAAATACAGTATTTTTTGTTTTTTAGTTTAACAGATTTGTTTGAAACACGCCGTGAAAGTTACACTTATGCCGTTTGTGCAGGCGAGTCATACGGTCAGGGGGACGTAGTATAGAAGGCTAATCGTAAGGATCAGTCGGATAATTAATTAAAATTCGTTAATTATCTTTTTCAATTATTAGAAATAGACTTACGGTTCTAATTAGAAACTGGATCAGCGTCTTCAGAAACCACCAAATCAGTCATTTTCAGACAGACTTTGAGCGCGTGAGAAGCGTAATAGTCTACTAAAGTTACACTCGTGGAGCAGGTATAAGGCTGGTGCTCCGTAAAAGACGGAGAGACGGAAAAATCGCGCGGGTGCTTTATCGCAACAGTTAGCCTTCTACCTGCTCCACGAGTGGTAACTTCAGCGCACTACTACGCTTCTCACGCGCTCAAAGTCTTTCTGAAAATGACTGATTTAGTGGTATCCGATGACGCTCAGCAAGTTTTTAATTGGAACCATATGTCTATTTTCATTAATTACAAAAGTTAATTAAGGAATTCTATTGAATTAGCCGACTGATCGTTACGATTAGCCCCCTATACTATATCCCCCTGTCCGTAAAACTCACCTGCTCAAACCGCATAAGTGTAACTTTCACAGCTTTCTAAAACAAATCGGTTAAAAACAAAAAAGAAAACACCAGGTATGTATGCTTTGTACACGTCGGGAGACAGTTTGTGTATGGCAGGACTATCATACGAAGAATAAACACGCCTCAAAGAATAGGGAGTTTTAGGTAACCGTTCTTGCGTATCCAATTGGGTACGATGGGCCCTCCTGTACGAACTGCACATGCGCTAGCACAGAAGACTCTCATATGAGCAGTTCGTACCGGAGGGCTTATCGTATCGTATCTGGTGTGCTAAAAACGGTTGCCTAAAATTCCCTAGTGTCTGCAAACTGTCTCTTTTATTATGTATTTATTGGCAGTGCGACCAGGGCAGTGGAGTATAAATTAATCCACAGTCTTTCGCTGCGACATACCATAAATACATTATTTGTATTAAAAAACTTTCAAAAGTTTATATTTTCATTCTATTTTGCTTTATCACTTTCGTTCGACCCCAATGTCAATATCTAGCATTGAGAAAGCGGCATGATGTCGAAGACCATTCTGTGCAAAGTGCTCCAGATATATGCTCGAGAATTTAATAATCCTAAACCTCGTTCGAATTGTGCACGTACCGTTCACGTGGTGCTGAAAGCGCTAGCAAAAGAAAACAAAACAACATAGCAACGAAATACGCTCCTCGTTACTTGCAAATAAAAGAAACGCGTTAGCGTTATTAATAAAAAGTACCGAAGTTACATTTGCTGTAATTTTTGTCTTTTGCGAATTAAAACCTTTCACTATTTAACGTCACAGGTATGCGTTTGCGCCATATATCAAGAAACATTTTGTCTACGCAGAAACTTAACATAATTACCTTTTTTTTTTACGGTGCACCCTTAATATTTACGAGGATAAACGCAAATGAAAACGCGAAAAACTGAAAGAATTCATATTTTTCGCGCCAAAAGACGCAAAATAAAGTATTTTGGACGTCATGGGAAAAACATGCAACGCGTAACGCAACAACGTTACACGTAACTCGAAACAGGTAACGCAAGCACGCTACCATTTACTCTTTTGAAAAACGTACTACCGAGTGCTTCACTACGTTACCAAGAAAGGTAGCACGTTACCGGCAACACCGCGTTCAAAAACGAAACGGAAATTTCGATGTAACGAAAGAAGTAGCAGACACCAGAATCACCAAAACACCACAGCAGTCACAAAATGAAATGGTAAGTTATTTCAATGATTTATAGGATTCACATAAAATATGTTAACACTCGTACATATTGATAAGTGAACAGTAAAAGAAAAAAGAAGAGTGAAATAAGCTTTTAAGTACATTAAACGAAAAGATATTTTTTTTTTTGTTGCTTTAAGATGAATAGCTTCCCGTACAATAAAGGAGACAGAACAAGGCACGGAGGACCGACCAATTATTTGTTCTCGTTTGTTTTTTTCCTATCGTACCTCTACCCTTGGTTTTAAGCGGTATGGCGTGGTGAGCTACACTATCGCATCAGAACACGCATTGGTCTTAAAAGAGCGACTCCTTTCAGAACTCAGACGTCCTTTCAGGACCCCGAGAAAAGAGAGGAGAGAAGGCCGTCGCATCTCTTCCGTTTTCTTCATTTTCGCAACACGCCGTTACCGAGCTCTAATGACGTCATCTGTGAACTACCGTGGGCAATACCCTTTTAGGACTTTTTTTTAGCAAGTACAACGCATTTTCGTATTTCGCATTGAAAGAAAAAACACCGAGTAAAGTTATTGCAAAATATGCCTTGTCTCTAATACCTACATCTGGTTTAAAAATAAGCAAATAAACGGATTTACAGTACTATGCTTAATTAACATTTAAATGTTTCTTTCTTACTTACATTTCACGAACGGACGGACGGACAAAACTTCGGAATTGGGGGATAGCGTTAAAAAGCTTTTCATGCTTTAAAAAGCGTCAAAAAGCGCGAGTGTCGCTGTCATCGCGGCATATGCCAACTCCAGGCCGTCGAAGCTTCCCTGGACTGTCAAACTGGAGCGCGACCTGCAACACAACAGGCGTCTGCCATCTCCACCACTGCTGCTGTGACGCCGCCAGGAACCCGGCCGGCGACCACTTGACCATTTTATGACGTCATTAGGCGGAAATGGGGGCTACTTCTTTCCACGCGGTAAACACACCGGGCGGAGACGCGTTCCATGGCAGAGTCTCTTCCCTTTTGTTTGATTTTTAAGCTGGCTTGCAGATCAGTTCAATAAGGGTTAAATCTCATCATCACGTGCAGAAATACGCAAGATTTACACTGATGTAGCCTGAACTTTCGAAATTCGAGACGACATCGATGATCAGCAATCCCGGTTGAACTTGACGTCGTGACATACTGCAACATTTATTGAAACAAAGCTAAGTTATTTTTCGCGAGTATCTGTGACTGCAACTAAAGTCACATTTGGGGGTTTACGTGCCAAACAAACGACGGGCATCTGGCACGCCCCAGCGGAGGACTGAGGATTAATTTGGACCACCTGCGGACCTTTTGACGGGCAACCGAAAGTTCGGTTACACGGCGCCTCCTCCGCAATAAGCCTCCGTCAGATTGCGGGCACCTCGGCCAGGATTCGAACCCGCCACATAGGGATCCGTAGGCCGGCGCTCTCGCCTCGGAGCCACCGAGGCGGCTTGTGACTGCAACTAAATACATTTGTAATATTGAAACGTTTAGGGATATTGCGTTTCAGTTCAAGCAAATTTCGGTATAACTTAACGTCAAGTAAACTTAGCTAATTAGTGCTCAGCCGAAGAGCTCAGCCGAAGAACAACCAGTGCTCATCGCAGTGTTTTAGGTTCAGCGTCATCGTACGGATTATCCCTAAAATAAATTGCGCTCAAACCTAAGCGTTGAGCGCTGTGAAAGTAGTCCGTGACCTTCCAATTGGGCGCGGCCACACGCGGAGGGCCAAGTCACGAGGCATGATCAAAGAGCTGGATTTGCTGGAATGGCTCATACCATCGGCTATGCAAAGCGCACGTTCGTCCGCTTTTTGCGCAGGAATTGCGATGATGTCAGAACGCCGAGCTCTGATTGGCTGGTTGAAAAGAAATAGTGGGTAAACCTCGAGGCATCCAGCATTGATGTCTACCCACTATCCTTTCAATCAAAGCCAATCCGAGCTCGGCGTCGTTCTGACGTCACCGCAACTCATGCACGAGTAGAAGACGACTTGCTCTCCGCATAGACCTGTAGCTTGGATGGATGGATGGATGAATACGGCTGAGCCCTTTCGCTCGGGCGGTAGCTTACGCCACCTAGCCCTTTGGATCGGGCAGTAGCGTACGCCACCGGGCACTGCTCCGAGCTTTGAAGCTCGGAGCAGTGCCCCTGGTGAGCATATTCGGATAGCTTGGTGTCGCGTTTCCGTTCTGTGTCGCGTTTCATTCTTTCGGATGTGTTGTTGGTGTCCGTTTACAGACGCTGAGGGACGCTGACACAGGCTAGTTTTCGCCCGTGTATCGTGTATGATGGGACCTCTAGGACGCCGCTTCACTTCAGCACTGCTCAGCTTTAAATGGTCGCGCCTCGCGAACATCAGTGGAGGTGCCTCTTTTGTGGTCGCGTCTCGCGGACGCTACAGCGCCCCCTGGCCGAGAGAAACAGGCCTATGGTCCGTCTAAGGGTAAACGGCGCATTGGTGTCATTTGAATGAGATCTCAGAGTTGCACGCCTCATTTCATCTCGCCCCTCGCCTTCTTTTTAGTTCAGGTCGATCACGTGAAAACTCCCCAATCAGTCTTCCGAATCCTTACAACGGAAGTGTCGGAAGAATCACTGAACCTTATTCTATCTTAAAGAAATTCCCGGTTCTTTGCCTCATCCTGCAAATGAACAGCGGCGGCGACGAGCGAGGGGCCGCACACCCTGATATGCCGATACCACCTAGAAGACAAGGCCCGCGGCCTTCCTTCCCCCACCTCCCCGCAGAGCGTTATCATTAGTGGATCCACGTAGCGAATCGGCGGGTGTACAAACTCTGTTTCGCGCTCCGCTGCACGCCCGCGGCACACAGACTACACATAATCGCACTAAACGCAGCCATATCTTTTCCTATTATTCCGCCGACGGATAATTTGTCCAGCTAAACATAGCCGAGAAATTTCCTCGACAAAAGTCCCTAAGTCACGCGACGCCAGAATACGGTATGGTGATCATGTGACGTCATGCGAACGAAACCATGTTCAGAAAAGCATCCGGATGCTCGTAAATATACGAGCCCGAGGTCTTCGCCATGCTCCGTTTGCCTTTTAAATTAGAACACAGCCGACAATGCGATTCCATGCATCCAATAAAGCGGCGCTATAAAATGCATCGTCACGGCACTCCTCGTCTTTTGTGCGTTTTCTCTCACCGGCTGAACCAATGACGCAGAAAAACAAAAAGTGCGCGATTGGTCGGTGATAGCACAAAAGCGACGACCGCCGAGAGGGCGCACTTTTGGCGCTCCTTGATTGCCTCCATTCGATCGTCGGCTGTGGTCACACTAAAACCCCCCAAAACTTTTTTTATTTTTTTATTTTTTGCCAGGTGATTTATTATGGTATCAGAAGACTACCCAATCAATATTTTGCTACAGCCTCAGGTATAGTTTTAAAAAAGTCGAAAACACAACTGCTCGAAACCGAAACCGAAACTGGACCGGAGAGGAAGAAGAAATATAGGGGGCAACAGAGTTGACGGAAGTCGCGTGGCTGTGGAACTTTTTTTTCTCGTCAACATATTTGCAGCTTTTCAGAAGCCACAAAAAATTAGTATCATAGGTATTTTTTTATTTTTAATATTGTGTGTGTGCCCTCGATGACCCACGACTTTGATTATATTTGGTGGTTGTGTCTAAACCATAGAAAACCGCACTTGACCACGGAGAAGAGAGAGCGCGACTCGAAACCGGCCAGTTCTCGATCGGCGGTTTTCGGGCGGAAAGAAAACAAATTACGAGCCGCGAATTGTTTTCTCGGTAGTCGGGCTCTGATATGTCATGTGCAAATAAAAACCTTGGCGAGCACAAATACCCTGTCAGTTTCACTTTAAGAGGCAAACTGAGTGTATCTTGACGGCCCCGTAAATGCACGCGCCAGACCAGTCCCTTCTGGCGAGAACAAGCACGATTTCTCTTCTGCCGACAGATCGATGGCGGCGCCTGTAACATTTCAGCGTTTGGTTGATAGGTATAGTAAGACCGACGTAGCAGTGGGTAAACGCGGATGATAATCTGATCATCCGCATTTTCTCGCCGCTACCTTCGCGCCCGCTACACGAGTAGTACCTTTGATACACCCCAGCATTTCCCAACGTGCTTCGAGTCGTTATAAAACTCGCTGATTGAATGGCTTCCGATGATGCTCAGTAAGTTTCAAATTAAAACCATATGCTTATTTTCACGGATTAAAAATAAAATGATCGAATATGAGGTAATTGCTCAACAGACTGTGGCGGTTATCCACTCCTGTATTGTCCGCCGAATTCGGCAAACGGCAAGCGAAGGCGGCCTTCAGCAAGCGGTTCGCACTCTTTCTTTTAAATTACGTTTTCATTGAAATTTATCACCCCTTATATATATACCTCTTACACAAGGGCGCAGCAATCTTGAATGTTGTCACTTCCGGTATGCGTTATACCAAGTCCCAAGAGAGACAAACAAAAACAAACGACAGCGATAAGCCTCAAACCAGAGTCTTTCGCAAGTTGAGAACCTTTGTAGAATAAAAAGGCTATGCTCAAACACGAACATCATGCACACGAGAGTATCTCTGGGAGGCTTGCAATCACTCGTGCTTACTTCACGAGCACCGAACGGCTGTGTTTGCGGCTTGTGTTTGCGGCTTGTCGCTGTCGTTTGTTTCTGTATGTCGCACTCGAGTGGAACCTCGGAGCATTAAGACGTCATTCTGATCTCCCTCACGCTGCTAAAAGCTGTCGACAAAAAAAAAGAACAAAAAAAAAAGCGCGATTGTAACACGTTTTTGATTTGCCTCACCTATAATTTCTCGCATATTCCAGCTTGAGATGTCTTATAATTCTTTAGTCGCGCATACCAGATATGGAACAGAGAACGAAAGGAAACGAAAAACGTCTATACCGTAGACTGGAGAGGAGAAGGTGGCAGCACTGACGGCATTAGAAGCCACGCAGATTGCATGATACAGCACGATAGAGCGCCAATACGGTTATCGCCATCGTGCCGTAAGAAAAATGGCGGCTGCCGATACCCGTTCACGGAATGGCCCAACTCGATGGCGGCCCTCTTGGAGACACTTCGTGTAGGAAGGTAAGGTCCGAGGAGCGCGTTTTACTCTCTCTCTCGGCCGCATTGAGCAGTCCCATATTCAACCAAGTCCACTATGTCGTCGCTGCTCTTACCTACAAACAACAAAAATTATATATATAAAAAAAAAAATTATTGAGCGGCGGCAAAAGGCGCGCGTTTCCTCCGCAATCTGAAGCAATATCCTCGTACTTCTGGATTTCATTCGGTCGTCTCTTTCTTTCTTATTTTTCATTTCTTCTTCATATTCCCTGTTACTCAATGTATATACATTCTCTCTCTCTCTCTCTCTTTTCTTTAACTCTTACCTGCGATTTGGAAATCGAATTTCATTTTCCCAAAACGGATCTGGACCAGCTGCGAGGGTCTCGCGGAATGTTATTGAAGTCTGCGACAGGGGTTCATATTATTCCGGGGGACCTCGTTTCCAAAACGAACACCGCGGCCCCCGGCAGACATTTATGGGGCGAACAAATAGAAAAAAATCTCTTCTCAAAAACCCGTATGTATTTTGTCAGCAAAAAAAATAAAAAAAGAATGCCGTGAGTTTTTTTATTTGTTTGTTTATATACCCGATATATGCGATTTCAATTGGTCCCTTACATAGTGTTGGTTGTTTAGTGCGTGAAAATCGAGTGTTGACCACTCGGCGACTATCAATTGAGTTTTTTTTGTGTGTGTGACCTGAAATAAATCCAATTGACGGAAATGTCATTCATGGAATGAGGGGAGGAGCACAATCAGTAGCTTCGTTCGATTTACCGACACCCTCTACACCGGTGCAGAAAGGTGTAGGCCGGTGTCCTTCCGGTCCTATCTCAATACACACACTGGAATTACACTGCCCTACAGTTTTCTGCACCGGTTCGACAGGTGCAAGCAAATCGAACGAAATCGCTGGTAGGAGCAATATAGGGGGTGCTCACTGGCGGCCATAGCTGTACGCGCGACTGCTGAGCGCGTGCTGACGGCGAGCTTCCACAGTTCTTTTGCAACGTGAATTCCACAACATCAAGATTGCCGGACTTGTCAGCCTAATATAATGAGCTAGGTCTGAGCATGCGCCCTAAACAGCGCCCTGAAATATAGCGCCCAGTGAATACCCCTATACAGTGGCAATATATTGAAAGGAACGTCCTTCCACTGATCTCTATTGTAGTAGACTGGATCGCGAATCGAGGCTTGTCTTGCTAGGGTCGAGTGGCACCACCGGAAGCCATTACTTGACACCAGCTAATGCACGGGACTCTATGTAGAAAACGAGAAAAAGTGTCACTTCCCCCGCTTCTAGGCTGTTGTCGGCACTGAAACTTTTTGGCTGTTGTTCAGGAAGCCAGCCAAATAGCTTGTGCACAAACATTAAAACTGACAGCCTTCACTGTTCTTACAAATTAATGTTTTGCTTTCGAGAGTGACTCCGCTGGGCGAAAAATGTAGTGCAGCTCAATGAGACAAGAGTCGCCAAGAGTTACCGCGGAGTCTGTGGCGGTTTCGATGAGTTGGGTTTAGCAGACGACAAGCGTGAAGGCTTTGCTACGCGGAATTCGCTCATTCCCGGAAAGCAGCTGTCAGCATTGAACTTTTTCGACATTTACGAAACTTCTGGGCTTCCCCGAGGGCGGTCGTATTGACGGCAACTTCCTTTGTTCACTCTACTACGAGAGCAATCGTGCCCGCTCAGCCGCGGGAGCTCCGGCACGTTTGATTTTTTTAATCGGTGTTCGAACGCTTGACAAATGCCAATTCGATCTCCAAACGCCCGATATAATGATCGCAGCACATTATAAAATAATCGCCTTCGAACACCGCGTACAAGCTTCAATTTTTCTACTTTTGCTTGTTTCTCCCATAGACATGCGTGTATTGCCTGGTGTCAAGTAATGGCCCCCGGTGGTGCATTATAAACAAAATTTATATATAAAATAAAATAAACATATTAGTAGCAGTCTTCTATGGGCTGTAAAACGTACACACAACCTAATATTCTTTTTCCTTTTTTATAACTTTAAGGAAGTCGACGATTCCATTATGAAGAAATCTAAATAGCTATATGTACTTAAGTACCAAAGTCAATAGCACAAACTGCAAAAACGAATGGACATTATTCTTACAAAACAGATTTCCTAGATGGCATGTATATATGAGCGTGCTGTTCCCAGCCCATGCACAAAACGTGCTTCCACTTAGCGCCTGACAAGAGTGACAATCATGGCGGTGTGGACTGGATAAACACCAAGACGCACGTACTGCGAGTTTAGTTATAATAGGCGCGCTGCACACGGCGGTATATGTAGCAGCGACTGTTCCAAAGCAAAAATATCAAACGAACGGCACGTCACACCAGCGTTCGTCAACTTTTTAGCTTCGAATCTTCTGTAAATGCCTATACGTTCCCAATACCCTTCTTGACGCTTATGTAATTTATTAGAAGGTTTATAGAAGACCTAATGCTAAATGCTGCATTTTCTGCCCACTTTTCACCTCTTCATATATTATTTAATTGTAAAACTGCCCGATTAATGTCCTTGTCGTTGCAAGCCTAAAAACAAAACAAGAAGTGCAGAACAGTTTTTTTTGCACCTTACATACAACATAAAACATAGTAGGAAAGCAACCATGTCGTCCAACCCCTTCCTCCTCTTCTACGTGTGCAGTTCCGTAGTATACGTCCTTCCTAAACCAATTCATTCATTTGGCTCTGGCAGATTTGACCGACAGCGCTTCCGTTCCCACTTCCAAAGCGATCACAAGGAGTCCAGTCATTCCTCGCGCACAACCGGTCACGTACTTTCGACGCGAGAATTAAAACGAATGACGATCGATACCAAAAACAGGTTCGAGTGAGCTAAAAGCAACGCTGCCCGGTCGCTTTAAACGGAACTTGGGGTGATGACCCGTAAGAGAGCGACAATAAAACAAACGTGACAACTTTACTTGTACGCTCAGCCTAGGGAACCCGGAGGCCAGCGTTGTGTAAAAATTTCAGAGTATTACCACCCCGGCCGTTCTTACCTCCGAAGTGGCATCGCGTAAAAGCTTATCCAACAGGAAATATAAAGACGCTCGTTTCAAACTCAGTAGCATTCCAGACTTCGACGCCATGAGATTCAGTGCTCTCTATGCACTGAAAGTCGTCGAACATTTTCATCCGGTTAAGTCATATTTTTTTTTATTTTTTTTACAGTTGTTCAGCTTTGTAAGATGTTACCCCACAATCGCTTATACCTGTTTGGCGTGTTATCCCTCATTTACCCTCCAGCCAGGCTCGCTGGCTGTGGCTAACTACAGGTACACCTTGAGAACTTCCTGCGGGTATACTGCCCCGCGATACACTCGAAACGCCAAACGTTGGTCCTTCTGCAATCACTGGAGCCAACGTCAAAGGCCAGCATTAGTGCACCCTTCACGTCATCAAGTTTCACCGGAAAAAAAGAAGTTCGAACCGCTCTCCATTAGCATGCGTTTCCAACAGAGCACGTTTCCGATTGCCCTTCTCGTCGAGTGGCACTTCGATCTCGGTATGCAAAGTGCTCGTGTACTCATCCACGACGTCGAGTGAACATCACGTATACTGTTGACGGTGAACCAGTGCTTCATGTCGTATGTTTCAACCAAGTTTCATTAGCGAACAAAAAAAGATCCCTTTTTCCAGGAATGGCGGTCAGACGCGTCACGCGTGCCGTATAAAGGGAACTGTCTAAGAGAGTCCCGAGTCCCCACATTCTTGCGAGAGCAGTAAAAGCCTCCTCTTCTGGGACGCCTTTGGGTCACAAAGACGCTCCGTACCCTTCCTAATTCCGATCTATCCCCGTGTCTCGGTCGGGGTTTTTATTTCGTACCCTCCCTCCCTGTGTCCGGAAGCTGCCGAATCCCGTGGGCAACTGCCTCGCACTGCTCCGGTGCTAAGCCCTTATCAGACGCTGCGGCTATCTGCTTCCCCTCACCCCGGGCAGAAATAAACCGGCGCCTATTCTGCCGGGAAAACCAGACGCCCAAGTGAACTCCTCCAACAAAGTGGCTATCTCTTTGCGTTCACTGCCTCTCTTTGTGCGCGTCGTCTTGCGGGCCTGTTTCTTCCAGAGCCACGCATAGAACACCACCAAGGTATTGATAAAGCCGGAAAAGATAGCCAAACGAACAATGAAAAAGACCCTCGCTTGAGATGTAAGCGAAGAAACGATGTATGACAAAGGAGATCAGACTAAAAGGCGAACCGCAACACCACCAACAGCAGCAGCCGCCACGATGAAAAGCCGCAAGAGACAACAAGAAGGATCTAAACAACAGACGCAGTAACGGCTCCTCCTCGCAACAAGGAGAACCCAGACCCGAAGATGTTCGAGGCGTTCTCCCAAACCCCGAAAGAAAAGAATCAAGGCGCGAGTGGGAGAAGGGGCAAAACCGATAAGCGCAAACAAAAAGTTTCTTTCCTCCCCTGGCCCTGGGCGAGGCGAGGGAGTCGAGGAACGAGCGGCGGCGCTTGCCACGAGCCAAAAAAGGGATCGACGTGTTTGCGAAGCAAAAATCGCTTACCCCCGCAGCCATTACGAGCAGATGGCGTACCATGTACGTGGGTGGGCCTCGGTCCCCGGTCGGCAGCGGTGGGGGCCGGGAAGCCGGGTTCCTTCCGTGTTTGCGTGCGGGCTCCGGAGAGTTCGAACCCACCCTACCCTAGCCTCCGGCGGAGCGTTCTCCCTTCCCTTCAGCTATATCTCCTTTCACCTTACGATGGACCGCACCGGACGCTTACGAGCCATCCGAGCCGATCCAAAGCTGATCCGAGCCGATCCAAAGCTGAGAACGTATCACGTGACTATTCGTCGCGCGCGTCCCTGCACCGTTCCTGGGGGTCAGGTGACATTCCACACGGCTTTGGATTGACTTCGATGACTCTTAGAATCCGCTGCAGTCTATCGTAAAAGTGAAACGAAATGTACACTCGGATTTCTTTTAGCTTGAGGTTTCGATCCGCGCACGGTCCCAACTCCTGAGTTCGAAACCGAATACGTTCGTGTTTTCGTCTTTGATACAGGTTGAAAAGTCAGTGTTTTTTTGTGGTTTTTTTTCTCAACAAAGGCCGTACGTTTTTGCGTGTTTGGAACAGGAGCGGAGTGATTCTGTTTAGATTTAGAGCTTTCGACGTAAAGGTCACCTCGTCGAAGCTGATGATTTCGCGTGACCGCGGCTGGCGTTCATTCGCGATTTTTGTAGTCCTGTGAATGGTGTTCTTGACCGTAGATTGAAATCGATTCCCATAAATAACGCGCTCGAATTTATGTTCCTGTGATTTGTTTTTGCTCAGTTCATTTAAAAAAAAAAAAAGTGGTCCGTGCAGAGAACCAGCGTAGTGGCAGATTGCGGTTTCCGCGGAAGATTTATTGCCAGCCTAATTTTTCGTTCTGGTCCGTTTCTTTGTGGCGTGAAAGAATACGCGTTCAGAAACAAGCCTCTCTGCTCGAGTAAACATAAAAACAAAATACAAAAAAGTATCAATATTGCACTATATATTATGTTTAGCCGGTAGACTGAACGATTTAGGTCCATAAATTCCGGGCTTTCAAGCATGGTATGGTCTCGATTATAACTTTTGTTTTTGTTGTAAATATGAATGGCTCGCCTATCGGTCGATGCATGATGAATGTAGTACTTCAAAACATATGTGCAAACGCCTATGTTTTTTTTCTTTTAGACTGTTCGGGTAGTTTATATTAAAGTACACACGATCCAGTCGCATACAATGTGCAGCATCCAATCACTTGACGTCGCAGTTTTTCACATAAAATGTGGCCCTTCAGAATACTCAGCGCGACTGAAAGAATACATATAAAATAAATAAATAAATACAACATAAGCACGAGCTGAAATGGAAATGTTCAATCACCGACCCAGAAAACCTCAAATCATCAACTCGGGTGTCACACTAGACAACACTTTCAAAAAGCTGTATGGTCTAGTTGCTATCCCGTCACCACGTTTCTTCCAACCTATTTTCACAGCATCTAGTTTAGACCACAAAACGCTGCTAATCCACAGTTTAATGCCCGCCAGGAGAGCTTTCAGGTGTAGACACTGGGTGGCGTCAATTTAGCAGAAGTGGGCAGTGTTGCCAGGAGACAGACTCGGTGGTCCTCCTTTAGCCAGTTTAGCCAATAAGGAGTGCAAACGCCACTAAGTTTCAGTGGAACAAAAGACGACAGCCCATTTCTCTCACACAGATGGCACGAACACTTGAAAATTATACCGATCAATCTTCTCATTTTATAAACTAAAAAAAGAAAAAAGATCAGTGTTTTTTGTTTTGTTTTTGTGTGAATCACAGGGTGAATGACAAATTACACGTACGGGGCTTATAACAGTGAGATACATTGAGCTCGTGGTGTAATTTCTACGAAATATCTATGCGTTTCAATACATGGCAAACAAAATCGTCCTCAGGTATTTCGGGAATCGATTTCCCGGCTTCAGCCGCGTCGAAGACTCAATCGGACGCCCACAAAAGAGCGATGCGACCGCAGCGACTAAGACGGTCGGCAGAAGAAAAGACCAAGATACCGGATATCCGCAGGCTCCCTCACGGTGTACACAGAAACAGAAGGATCTTCAATCGGACGCTCGACTACCGGTGGACGGCCACGAATCCGAGAAGAAGGGAGAAACACCAACACCTTCATAACAAAAAAAAACAAATTTCTCGAACGTAAAGGAAACCAAGAAACAAATCAAAATACAAAAGCCATCCTAAAGGAGGTCAAACGACACAGAAAGAATTCGACTCTATCCGGAAACGAAATAGCGGTGTCCTGACCAAGAGACAAAGACCTATCTGACAGATTTCGGTTAGTGTGCTGTAGCGGTGGCAGCCAGCGTTCATCTGTGATTATAGCAGAGCATGCCCTTATATACAAAGCGAGGAGACAGGAGAGTGAGAAAGAGGAACGACTGAAAATCTGAGAGGTCAGCATGTCCATATCTTATTTTCCGGCTACTCTCGGAGTGGATATGTGAGTGTTAGAAGACTCTTCTTTATCTTTAACTTTGGAAGAACAGTTCAGTAACCAGTCATGCTTCTGTGTCGCTCAACAAAGCCATCGTTTATACCAAAACCATATTACAGCCGAAGGACGAGGAAATAAATGGATCACCTCGTCATTTCGGTGCACTCGTTACCCTTCAATGTTATCATATCTTTAATAATGTGATTATATATAGAGAGAGGATGAGAGAATGATGCATATGTGGAGAGAATAGAAAAAAAAACAGTCTGCTAAATTTGACAAATTTTTTGTCTTTTTTCCCGTTTTTTTTTGTTGCTTCCGTTGATTTGCGTATTTTGACCCGGTCTAAGGTGTTTTAACATAATAGTAAAGCTCCCTCTGCTGCCATATAATTTATTTATATGAGCCTCTTGTGGCGCGTAAGTACGAAATAATAATAATATTTATTGCACATATATCAAAGTACACTGTACATTAACGGGTCTATGCAAGCGAAACGAAATTTGAGGGCCAGGACCCGGCAAATCGGACGACGAAGTGCAACGTGTGATTAAAAGCAATAAAACAAATTAAAAAAAACACCCGGAAAAACAATAAAATCGTTATGCTGCAATCAAGAATCTAACATTTGTTTTAAATTCCTGGTGGTATTGGCTTCGTAGACGCAATCAGGTAATCCATTAAAGATGAAGGGCACATAATAAGACCGAACTTTTTCTTATATCATGTAAGACAACGTGGGACTTCAAAGCGAGACGTACTACGAAGGTTTAAAAAAAAGGGTCACTTCAATTCATTTTTTTTAAAGATGGCGAAGTACAACAGATTTGCATAAACAGAAAAGAAAAAAAAACCGTTGGCGAAGACAATTAAGACTGCTTAGGTGTAGGAATGCGAAAGCATTCATACAAGCAGCACGCCACGCCTTCCTTTTGCACACGGCGCTCCGTCGGTGACATCACGCTCCCCCACTGCGCAGGCGCGGCGAACCTCGTCGGCTTCCCGACGGCTTGCGTAACAAAGCCCCTGCGTTGCTGTGCTCTTCTTTGTGTTTTATTTCTAAAGCGCTTTCGCTTTCACTTTGAGCGCCCCCGCCGGCTATCATGACGAAGCATCTGCGTGGCTGTGCTTTTCTTTTTGTTTTAATTCTGAAACGCGTGCTTGATGACGTAGTTTTGTGACCATCTTTCGGGGACAACGCCGGCGGCTTTTCGCGTAATGGTACAAGTATGGCTTTCGTCTTAAAACTTGTCATTCGCAAAAACTCGAAAACATTCACATCAGGGAAAAAACTTCCTAAGGATACAGAACACTCTTTCACAAGCTCCTCAAAACGCGATGAATCGTTATTTGCCACAGTTCAGGACAATTACCGAACAAAGTAATACCATATACCTCAATACACTGTAGCCAAGGGCACAAGCGATATACTTCCTCACTGAAAAAGGCATACAAACTTTGTAATTTAACAGTAAGCAGCTGACGCTCCGAAGTTTTCCACATATATGTGAGAGCTGCGAATTCGAAGGCATATCTCATGCAATCTAAAAAGAAGCTTCCAAATATCTAACATGATCAACATATTCCAGCGGGCAACAGGCGCAACTTAGACAAGTCGATTTGTGTAACAAAACCGGCAGGTTAATGACCGCGGCCTCCGGTGCATTTCTGAAATAGACCAGCTTCGTTTTCCAACTAGTGACTGTAATTAGATTTTCATCGAACCAGTTCATGATCTTCGTCGCGTCGTGCCTCAATAGTTGAACGGCTTGATCGTATTTAAGATGACGGGAGACAATTACACTGTCGTCCCCATATTGGAAGATACCACAACTAGAGCTACTGCAGTTGACAGGTCATTTACGTAAAGTTTAAAAAGTAAAGGGGCAGAACAGAAACCTGTGGGACGCCAGCTTTGGTCATGACACCTGCATTTTTATAATTACCAACAGACACGATTTGGGAACGACCCAGAAAGAAACCACGAAGGAGAGCAAAAAAAGGACCGTGAAAGCCAGAGTTGTACAATTTGCGCAGGAGCAACTTGTGGCTTCTCTTTGGAAAGCTTCTGACACGTCTATTGATTGACTGAAATTATGTCTTTATTGATGAGAAAGGTTCGCCTGCCTATGGTCTGGTGAGCCTGAGGCAGGAGGGAGGTTGGTCGTGGGGGTTGTAGGGAGAGGAGATTATGATGATGATTAGGCTAGATGAATCGATGGACCCCGGATGTCCTGATAAAACGTATCTGTGAATCCAGGATTTGCTTTCTGTGTTGTGCCTGTCCTTTTGGGTGGGTCCAGGCTTCTAAATTCCTTGGTTTCGCCTCACTCGTTAGCTAGGCCCATGCGTCTTGTCTGAATTTTCTCTAGACTCTTGCAAACCCATAGCATGTGTGTTATTGTCAGCAACCCTCAAGCGATGCACTTCTTGCACACAGGGTCGATGTCTTCATTCCCTTCTTCAGTTTTTGTAAATGTTGCCTTTCTTGCCGGTGTTAAGGGTGTACCAGTCCTGATTCTTCGTAATCGTACATTCTCCCACCTCGTATACCCTTGCGGGATTGGGTCTTCTACTGTCAGTAGAAGGACTTTCAGGTAGAGTTTTCGTTCTTCTTTTGCTAATTCGGCTCTTTCTTCTGGGTCATTGGGAGTTTCCTCGGTTGCTTCTTCCAGAGAGGTTAGGCCAGTTGCACAGCTGGTGATACTAGCTGCCTCCGCGGCGGCCTGGTGTGCCCTCTCGTTGCCCGGGATGCCAGTGTGCCCGGGTAGCCATTCAATTATCAGTGTAGAGCCTTGCTTTTTCAGCTCCTTCGCGATTATTTTGATGTTTTTAACTGTCCTGTTTCTTGTTCTGCTGTTTCTGCACGCTTTAAGCGCCGGCTGCGAGTCTGTGAATATTCGGGGCCGTGTAGCCCGGCTGGAGAGTTCCTTTAATGTCTTCAGCAGCTGCCAGTATACCTTTCAGTTCGGCCTCTCTGACGGACGTCTGTTCTGAGAGTTTTGCTGTTTCAATTTTGTTCCCAGTTTCATCTGTCCATGCTATAGAAACGGCCGCGGTGTTCTTCGCGGAATCCGTGTATCTTATTTCGCCCTTTCTTTCTTCTTCTGTACGTTGTTCCAGCCACTTGTTGTTTCTTAGCTGCGAAGGCTCTTCCGCCCATCCCTTTCTTGGGTATCGGTTTGTGGTCCGTTATTTCAATGTCTTTCCAAGGTGAAAGGGCGTCTTCTAGTGGGTACCTTCCTTCGGCTGCGTAGCCCAAAATCTCAAGAAGACGCCGGCCGTCTGCGGTTCTCTCGAGGCGTTGGAAGTGCGCGATCTTTTGCGCCTCCGCCTGTTGTTCTATCGTGTTCATCCCCGCGAATTTCCGGAGGTCTTCGAGGGTGTATATTTTGGTAGTCCTGTAACTATTCTCATGGTCTGATGGTTTAATCTTTCAATCTTTTTCCATTGGATTCTGTTTAGGTTGATCCAATTGCAACTGTACAGTGCTTTAGAGGTGACGAGCGCTTCGGCCATGATTCTGATAGCCTTTTCATCGGTCCCCCATAATTTGCCGGTTGTTTTTCGGATGAGTTTAAGTGTCTGGTTCCATGTCTTTTCTAGCTCGGGTAGCCATTTAGTGCTTCGTGTCGTCTCTTCAAAAAGTGACTCCGAGGATCTTAATACTTGGTTGCCTGCCTATGGTCTATCCTTTCAGCCGAAGATGCACTAGGTGAGCGATGCCCTTCCTGTGATCCCTTGGTCTTGCGACAACCATGTATTGCGTCTTCTCTGGGGATGGTTCCATCCCCACTTCTTCTAGGTAGTTCGTAACCTCGTCGATGCCTCTTTGCATTATTTGCTCCTGTTCGTCCAAGGAGCCTCCTTTGATCCATAGCGTGACATCGTCAGCATAAATTGTGAATCCAAGGTCTTGAATAAGTGTGAGTCGTGTGGGTATGTCAGCCATCACCATATTGAAAAGTGTGAGTGATATGACTGCTCCTTGTGGTACTCCTCTGTCGTTAGGGGTCTCAGGGCCCATCGAGTTCCCGATTTTTACTTTGAATCTTCTCTTGTCGAGGAAATCGTCGATGAATTTCAGCGTTCTCCCTCCTAATCCGCATCTCGCCACCCCGTCCTTGACCGCCCAATGTAGCACGGCCTCGAAGGCTTTTTTTATGTCGAGGGCAACTACAAGCCTTGGGTCTTCGCGGTCCTTGTCTGCCATTACATCCTCATATAGGAGCTTGATGATGTCCTGAGTCCCCATGTATTCCCTGAACCCGGTTTGTCTTGGGTCTATTCTATCGTAAGTCTCCAGATACCACTGTGTCCGCCGCGCTATCATCTTCGAAGATTTTACACACATTTGATGTCAGCGACACCGGTCAGAAGTTCTCAATCTTGTCCTGGGTTTTCGCCGGTTTGGGTATCGGGGTTACCCAGGAGACCTTCCATGAACCTGGTATCTTGCCTTTGGCCCAGACGTCATTGTACTTATCAAGTAGCTTCTCTTTGGCCTCTGTTGAAAGGTTTCTGAGAGCAGTTTATGTAATCCCGTCAGGGCCGGGGCGCTCTCTTGTTTGGCAGTGTGAATTGCTTCGAGCAGTTCCCCCATGTCAAAGGGTTCGTCCATTCCCGGTTCTTGGGGCGGTTTCGCAGACCAGCTTTTCTGGCGTTTGTAACCTCTTCGGTTGCAGACTGCAGCCTGCGGGAAAAAGAGTTGTCCCGCTTTCGCAGCCAGCTCTTTCTCCGTGATGTTGATTCGCAGCGCGAGGTTTTGTGCGGCGTTTCTAGTCTTTTTTTTCTTTTGTCCATTCCCTTCTATGTACGCCAAGCTTTTCTAGGTCCGAGAGTGCGTCGAAGGATTTGCAGTGGTTTCTCCACTTCTGTCTGCTTAGTTCCTTGGAGTATTTTGTTGCCTTGGCAGCAGAAGACGAAGACTATGATGGCACCTTCGTAATTTATTTCAATAAATTCAATATCAACATAAGTAGAAATGCTGTCCACAAACCGATGTGGCTAGACAACAAAGATGTATACTAAGCGGACACGACCAAAAGCCTACCGCCAAGTTAAGACAGGGGCATACCAAACAAACGAAAGGTAACAAAAACGCGGGGTCGTGGACATTCTATCCCAACGGCTTTTCCCCGAAGGAACGCAACGCCTGATTGGGTCCGGATTACTAAGCGAAAATCGCGTCGCCATTTCCCGGGATGCGTCCCGAGGGACACCCGAGAGCCTATCCGTCCGCTTCGCTTCGGCTGGACAAAGAGGCCGCGAGGAAGAACGACAGACATCGTCCAACGACCAGCAGCGGCAAGAAGGTCAGTCGACGACAGCGCGAAGAAAAAAAACGAAAAAAAGAAACAGGAGCGTGATCGGTGAAAGTCTCTTGTTCATTCTCTTCGTGTTTTGTTTTACTTTTTTATAGGGGGGCGGGGGGAGGAGTGGGGTTGCGGACGACATCGAAGGGCCCCGTGTGTACATAAAACGTCAAGGCAGACTTGTACGGAATGCGACAAGACCTGGCGCGCTGTTTATACGTCATACAAAAGTCACTTTGCAACAAAGGGGAAACAAACCGTAATCTTACATGAAAGATTGATTAATGAATATCTCCAATTAATGAAAACAACGCGGTAGAAAGAGTTGCTGCAAATTTAGAACGTTTAAAGTACCGTTTAATTAATAACGCTTTATTAATCTAAACCCCACAATACAAATCAGCTTGATCTATCCAATAAAAGAATCAGCTTTATTAGACTCTTTTTTTGCGTTGTGATTTGCTAGCGCTAAAATCCTGCTTTTCTTGCTTGTTTGTTTGTTTTTTCTTTTTTCGCATTCTGATTTGCTCATAATAGAACGAACGAAGTGGAAGGTAGAAAGAAAGCTGGCTTTGATTCGGTCATATATGAGCGTTGCTTCGATTTAAATACAAAGCAAATGCACGTGGAGAGAATCAAATAACAAGCTAACAATAAAGAAGAAAATTATTTCAGGATCATTTTTTTATGTAAAATAATTGACTTAAATGATCATAGTAAAAGGGGTGTGATTTAAATCATAATTTAAATCCCGATTTAAATTATCCTGATTTTCATTCTCCGCCCTGGTCTGCAGACACTGTCTGGGGGCGTCTTTCTTCCTCCTACGACGGTCCTGCCAGATTGGTCATCCCAAAACCGCCTGCACACGTGTTCGAAGCTTTACGTATGCAAGAGGCAAACGAGCTTCGACTCTTGACCCGCGTCAAGAGTCGAAGACACTGCGCACTGAACTAAATACGCCACGTGCCAGACCGGTGTTGTGTACAAGATCTCAATGCCATGCGGGAGCTGCTACATTGGGCAGACGGGACGCTGCATTAATGACAGAGTCAGGGAGCACGCGGCGTCGGTGCAGGGCACAGGGGCTGGGCATCTTGCAGCCCATTGCAGCACGTGCGGGTGCAGGCCAAGTTTTAGCACTGTTTCCATTCTTAAAAGAAACAGAAATGCCTTTGCAAGCGAGTTTTTCGAGGCCCTGACCATTGAGGAAAGCGCCGATGACTGCGTGAGCATGCCCTCCGTCACGGTCAGCAAGAAAGAAAGGCAGGTTTCGCAATGTGGCACGGCCCCGTAAAAGGGAATAAGAGGGATATGTATCGGTGGTGGTTTGTGGGTTGGCTCAGAGAGGTGTTAGTGACCAAACTTAATAATTTGATTTAATTTATTTTAATTTAGTAGTGTAATGTAAGGACTTGGGGTGATTCATTGCATTACTTTAGGTGTGAATCTTTGGGTTAAAGTGATGAAGAAAAAGTATAAAGTCTCAGTTGATAGTCAGCGGTGTGTATATCTCTGTTTCTCCCTGTATGTGTTTTGTCCCTATCGTTCGAGCTGACCGTTTCCTTTCGCTTACAGGAAAACGGGAGGCAGTCGATCATACAAGAGTCACGACTCAAGATCATACGCAAAGGCAAATATGTGAGACAGACTTATACGTCGCTTTTAATTCATAGTTTCTTTTTTTTTCTTTTGTAGGGGTCATGATATTTTTTAGTATATATCAGTGGACAGCTTTTTATGCTATTTTCCACGAGACAAGCAGTGAGCTTGCGCGGTTATAGTTGGCCTTCACGCACTCGCCGCCGTACTTTTGATTGCATGGCCACAGGATATTTGTCAGCGAGTGTAGGTCGAGAAACATTGTGCCGCGTGCGTGGCGGTATTGGTAGCGCACGCGGCTGACCACCCGCGGATGTATGCGCCCTTTTTTGTTTGGCAACGAGCTCAGTGGCGCCATCTATTGAATATCCTCGGCACACTTCCAATTCCGTAAATTCTGTTTTTTTTTATTTACCATTTTTTTATTGTAGCAGTGAATTAAGTCTATCAGTGCTGTAAGTGGCCATTTCCAGAATGTTGCGCGTATATTTGATTTCGCAAATCCTGCGAAACCCGGCGTCTAGTTCAGAACCGGAAGTGGTTGGGGGCTATTTGCACACCGGCGCCACCGCGTTTCAACTCACGCGAGAAAAAGCGAATAGAGATGCAAACAACGATGCTCGGATTTTACTTTTTCTTTCGTACCAATTGTTTTCCTTTTGAAAATGTGCAGTTTGTTCTCGGCAATAACGGGGAGCATTTCCCTTCTCTAGATAGGTTTCGCTGCAACCGTCTTTCGTGCACATCTAAAAAAAAAAAAAAAGTTTGTCAAGAGTTTGTTTGTGTGACAAATATGTCCTCTCTTTTCATCGTCTGTCTTGATCCGCGCCTATTACGTTTGTTTATTTCTTGGCGCAGGCGGGAAACTCGGGACTGCGCACAGGAGCTGGCGGAGGACAGGAGGGACGGTTTTATCTCTTCTTGAAGCGGGGCGAATGGCAAGGAAGAAAGTAGGTGACGGCGTTCATTTGCTCGTACAAGGAAATCGTAGTTAAAGCAAGTAGGCAGACGTGCTGGTTAAAGATAGACATGGAACCCTAGAGCGAGGGGACAAAAGTGGACAGACCGACACGAAGCTCCGGAGCTTTGTGTCCGTCCCTTTTTGTTCCCTCGCTCTAGAGTAGTCATGTCTAAAAAAACTGCGTCACTCATCCTGCAAAAAAAAAAAAAAATCTTCAAGTACTTTTTTTTTCATCATGAACAATTATATTTATAAGTAATTTGTTTTAATGAAACATCGCAGAGAAACAATACGTCCACAAAAGATAGAAGCAGAAAAAAAAAACGGAACTAGATGCCGACAGAGAGCTGTGACGACGGGCATGGAACACTCATTCAGTGTGACGTATGATTCTCCACGCGGAAGAGCTGATCCAGGTGCGGGAATATTTTAGACTTTCTGAAGTACACACCGTCACATTCGTTTTTACTTCTGTACAAAAGAAAGCAGTTTTCGTAAGATACTTTTTCCCTCCTGAAGGAATGTTCCTCAGAAAACGAATTATTTTTGCAGTCGGGAATGATTTGTAGCCTCTGACAAAAAGGACAAAAAAAATAATAATAAAAAAGCTTTAAAATCGGCGTGGACAAACATAATAAAAGGACGAGGTTCTTTCCAGGAGGAGAGCATGCCGACGAGACAGAGTGACAAAATTGCGCAAGAAAGAATTCAAACAGGGGAAGACCGAGGAAACTCAAAAACTCCTTGTCACTTCAGCAACGTTCATCGGTCTTCGTTTTTGTCGGTGTCGGATATTTAATTATGCACAACATAGGCTACCCACTACACTTCTTCCTCTTTTTCTTCCTCTCTCTTTCTCTCTTTGTAGCATTTTTAGTTTATTTTGTCGTTTGTTTAATTGTCCCGACGTCTAGGGGGGAACCGAAGGGAAGTGGTTCTCATGTCAGCACTCGCGGTCGGAGTCCGGACCGGAAGGCACGTTCGTTTGTCTGTCCGTTCGTGTGCTCGTTCCGGTACGAATCGGTTTAAGCGCGTGTAATTTTTTCTCTTCGTTTACTTAATATTTAAGTGAGTGCCAGATTTGGCGACAGTCGTGCTGTCACGTTCGTCTTTTCCCGAATCCGATTTCTGACGCCCCCACTGTCTTTTTTTTCGATCTTGTTTGGCTCAGACAATGATGAGTGCTCGCTTTCATTTTCAATTCTTGTTTGTTTGTAATGTACTCTCCTCCCCGCTCAACCCCCACCCTGGAGCCTCTTTTTCCTCTCAAAATAGAAAAAGAAAAACGAAAAGAAAAGACGGCATGTACAAGCTACAAAATACTTAACAATAAACGAATTTTGGAGACTTGAACTGCTTTTCGAAGGTCCGCCTGTCATCAGCTTTTGCGGGAAGCGCCAAGGGATCAAGTGACTGCCGCTGAGTTTGAAAGAAAAAAGAAAAATAAAGGAAAATCAACAAGGTCGATTGAACACAAAACTTGAGTGAAAACTAAAAGGTGAAGAAGCGCTGCTTTGAAAACGCCACGCCTTCCTCTGCGCCGTAACTTCTAGTCTCTTAAGTTTTTTTTTTTTTTTTTTTTTTATGAGTAGATTATTAAGTGCACTGAAGGGATTGAAGGAAAAGGATAGAACCTTGCAAAGCGCTGGCGTAAGCATTCACGGTGTCCATAGCCATAAACATGATCATTCTCTCTTTCTCTCTTTTGCGAAGTAAAAAGAGGATAAAAATCGCGGGAATTGAGCTGAATCACGATCAGACTTTTTTTTTTCCCCGAGTAAAGGTAAATCGCGGAAAGGAGCAAGTTAGAAGGAAGGTATCTCCCCCGTCGTTCCTGAAACGGTCGGCTGATGTTAGACCTAGAGCGACAGTGAAGAGGTGAAAGAGAAATCCTTTCTATATGGTAATGCTTCGCACCAACTGTGCGCGCTCGCTGCTCGCCGCCCAGAAGGATTCAGTGCTCGAGCGTGTGGGCTGCGTCCCGACAGCGTACATACCGCGCACGGGCCACAGCGTGAGAAAAACAAAAAAAAAGAAAAAGAAAAGGAGCGCACAAAAGGAGTGAAGATACGGTTTGTTGCCTTCCATCGTGCCTTGATCACAACCATGTCGTGCGGAATAAGTTATGGGAAAAGGGCACTTTGAAGCCTGTTCCGCGAACGAGAGGTTTGTATCGCCTGGTTTTCCGTGTTTATTTCTGACAACGCTCGGAGGAATACCCGTCGGAGTTGAAGATATCCCATAAAAGAAGTTTCTTGGTTTCACCGAACGCAATTTGAACTTAATCCGTGGGGGTATTCATAATGCATGAAGCCTGCGCTCCTTTTTGTTTATATTTTCAACTATTATGAGAACATTGAAAATTTTTCAGAAGTGAAATTCTTTAAGTGGCGACAAGAATGAGCATTCATGAGTTCTGTCGTCGCCTCGTGTCGCCAATATCCATCACAACCACACGCAAAAGTTGGCGATGTTCAGAGCGTGTACTCTGCTTCAAATAGGGTTCGGTGGTTTTCGTCACCGCACTGATTGGCCACGAAGGCAATCACGAATATCTTCCGGCGGACTGAACAGACCCGAGTTCGAGCCGACCGATGACGCTGATTTCCTGCATAATGTGCAAACCGAATTCCGGCATTGTGCTTTTGGAACTGCAAAAAGATCACGGTAACACCAAACACGTTTTTTTTTAAAGTAAACATTTAGTTTAGTTTTTTTTTCTACTTTCACAAACAAGATTTACATTTTGGCGTATCATATTTATATGTTCAGTGTGCTTGTGATGCACTGAAATAGAGGCACTTCACAAAACTCGAACCCGATAACATTTACCGGTCCCTGTAATTTCACTACAGAAGTGAGCATATTATAGGTGTTTCTTAGGTTACTTCGGCATCCAAAATCGATTGCGACGTCACTGGAGCTAGTGCTCTTGAACGCGCTGATTTGTGCCTTGAAACATGAATAGCCATGATGAATAAAACAAAGATTTACTTTCATCAGTTTGTGCTTTGTTGTGCTTACCACATTTAAATCAGGTGTAATCTCAGGAAGATAGACGCTTTACCATGGCGTCTGCCTTTATCTCCTTACAAAGAAAGGTACACCATAATAAATTCCGAGTCACTTTATGATATTCAGAAAATACAAAAAAAAAACCATGAGACGAGCTTTGTCGAAAGGTAATCAAAAATCTGTTTTTAAGTCTCTTATTTTTATTCATTTTTTTTACTTTTTTGCTACACTAATCTTAGATGCGAAATTGATTAATGAAAAACCTTAATGAAAAGTATTAATAAAAAAACTACTTTGCCTTTTTGGGGGAATTCGAGCGAAGATTGGGTGTAATAAATCTGAGTATGACCTACGTTAACCGATAAATGTTGCAAGTCGTAATTGAAATGAAGAGAGCCGGCACAGTTAAAAGATTACTGACGACGCGGGGACATTAAATATTGCCACAAGAAAGAAAACAAGAAAACTAGAGACTGAATCATTAAAGCACTCAGTACAAGTGGTTCAGAAAAGTTTTTAACAATTGTAAACAACCAGAGGGAGCACAACGCGTGCGATAAATTGGTTTTGTTCATTGCAAAGTATTTGGTTATAGTCACCAAAAGATTTTACGCATATTAAATTTCACGTTTCAGGTACTCCCCAATAAACACTGGGTCCTTTAGAGGAGCGATCAAATCGGGTGCTCTCTGCCAGTGGGTAACTGACAGAGCGGCACCTTCAGAAAGCGGATGTTGCTAGTTGAGTTCCTGCCTGTAACCAGATGTTTCGACAGTACTTTGTCACCTTTCCTCTTCCTTAAAAAACTAAACCACTTTTCCCCCATACCTTATTGGGCATTCACAAGAGGCCGCAGTGTTGGTCACTGTTCGCGGCGCATGCCCAGAACTGACTCCCATATATCGCCTGCCAAGAATAACAATCCTGATCGCCTGGAATGAGCGCTGAACGTGCATAATCGTACCTATTCAAGATATCTGTTCTGGGCAGAAGATAGATGGGGAGCTGGTGCTGAGCATTCGCTGCAAACAACGACCACCGCTATTGCTTCCTGTGAATACCCCTTACCTGCGACACTACACGCGGCTGCAACGTTTAAGAACACTTTTCCGACATTATACCATGCGGTTCATCCAGCGAACCCCCTTTGTCATTCGAATACGGGGTTTTAGGCATCTCCAGCTGAAATGGCTTGCTACGTTAAAGTAGCATCACAAAACTAGTGTGTCAGTTCAAGCTTACGTGCTGGAACACCGATAGCCACAGGGATCCCTTTCAGACTTGCTTACCTGCAAAAAGAACACAAAAGATTGTTTAATTATTCAAAAAGACGAGCAATGGGAAAACGTGTTTGTGATAACAGTCAATTATGAAACCAAATAACAAACTACTTCACAGGGGGATTCACCCGCTCGTCACTCAATAGGCATATTTCGCTACACAAACCTGACTTTCAGGAACGTGCGAGAGTGTTGACTGTTTTAAATGTTCATTATGAAAACGTAATGAAGATCGTAAACGAGTTAAGGCGCTGTAGGAGGGGTGAAGTCGCAGCAACCCCACTGAGATTCTCTGGGAGAGAGAAACTACCTCCCATCGTGAAGGACGTAAGAAAGCGTGCCAGTGCGTGACTTGTTCAGTAAAATGGGGTATGAGGGTTGCGTGCACTTCTAAAGAGATAAAAAGACTATTGGGCGGGAAAGTGGCTGAGATGTCACTCAAGCAAAAGTGCGTGTTTGTATGAAGGCATTAGAATCTTGATGAGCATCGTGCCGTCATGCGGTCGTGTATCACTACACAGCGTGGAGCACGATAAAGACCCCCAGGCACGCGGTCGCACTGCACTGGCTAAATTTATCATCTACAGCTGAGATATTACACGCTCACTGGGGTTGACTAACTTCCGGCTGTACAAACATGCACACAATTACATTGCGATACAGAATGCGCGTGCATCGTGAGGTCCTTGGAAGCAAATGGCAGCGCAGTACGCGCTCATGGCACGTGTCTCGAACGTTCGCACACAAGTGGTTGTCATGACTTGGAAGAAACGTCGAGAGTAAAGTTTATCCAAAACTCTCAGAACCGCTTTGGCTTCGTTGGCTGTATCACCCGTAAAGACGTCGAGTCGGAGTAGGAGAAATCATGAAAATGGGATGGAGTCGATTTGGTGCTTGGGTTGGTAAGAAGAGTAGTGAAAGAAGCTGTGTGAGTTGGTAGGCTTGTAATGTACAGTGTTTCAAAAGTGGTTGTTTTCGACATAGGTGGTGATGTCAAGAAAGGAAGCAGAAGTAGAAATTGAAGAGGTGAATTTTAGAGAAAGGTGCGCATTTTCTAGTTGTTGAAGGAAATAATTGACTGCGTGAGGCGGACCGCATCTGAGGAAATCTTCGATACAGCGTCCGTAATAATCGAGATGGAAAGGGGTGTGTGTCGAAGAGAGACTCATTAACAAAATTCACAAGGAGGTTCACGGAGGAGGGAAACATCTTAGTGCCAATGGCGACACCAAATATTTGCCTGTAAAGGCAGTTGTTAAATTAGAGGACGGCCTCGGAAAGGCGGATGATGGTGCGGGGGGAGGGAGGGAGGGGGGTGGAGGGAGTCGGTCGTTGAGCAAGGAAGTGTTGGAGGGCCCCTAAGCCATCATGGTGGGGAATTACACTAAATAAAGAATGACGTTCTCGGTGAAAAGCTAAGTCTCGGAGTCAGGGGTGTAGTGATGTAGGCCTTGGCGGACGTGCGTTGTCTTTAATGTGGCTAGACAAGGTCTATAGACCTTTTCTGTGTACTCTCGTCCCCAGCCACCTAATAGGCATATCCGGTATGGGCGACGAAAAAATACTTAAACGTTTCAACCTGTAACTAGTAAAACAATATGGGGGAGGCAAAATGATAATGTGTGACGGTTACGCTTATATCCTAAGTGTCTTCTACAGGCGTGGAGACGACAAAACAATGTTTTCGCCCATAATGGAAGTGACGACAATTCAAGATGGCGGCGCCCTTGAAGAAAGGGTCTATAGCGGGGATTGGACGATTGGGTTTACGAAAGCGGAAATGTGCGACGTGGGACAACAGAGAGTGGAGGCGATCGGTCGACCCGGGGCTCTAATCTGGACATTTAGCAAAAAAGTCGACGAGAAATCTGGCGGCTATGATTGGCTGGTGCAAAGGTCAAGTGCGGCGTTAGCCAATCACGGCCACCGGATTTCTCGCCGACGTTTTCGCCAAGTGTTCAGGTTAGGGCCCCAGGGCAGTCGGTTTGGTGGATTTTGGGCAAAAGCTAGAAGGATGGAGTTATGGGGTGCTTGACAATTAGACGGGAAGCGAGGAGGGGGAGGGGGGGGGGGGCTTTGGTACCAATCGCGTGTTCGGAGCTGTTGGTTATTGTTCGTTGATACTCGGTGGTGAGGTCGGATGGAAGAGATTCATAAAAGTCGGGAACAGCAAGTTGAAGGTGTGCTTCCTCAATATACAGGGTGTTTCACGAAAGGTGGACAAATTCGATATTGCGAGAACTACGCGTCGCAACAAAAAAGAGTTGTGTCGTTTTGGTCCTGCGCCAGGGGCCTATTTAGGAAAATTATTAAAGTCCAGGATAATTAGATTGTTAATTATGTTTGCGTTAATTAACTTTTTTAATAGTGTGTTTAGGGCATGGTTTCAATCAGAAAATTGCTCAACATCATCGAAAAACACTAAATCAACAAACTGCAGAACGATAGAAGGCACGCGCAGCATTTTACGGCTTTCTGAAAACCGCACAAATTCGACGGGTTTTTAAGTTTCGGTTTGCTATCGGAGCGCATCTCGGCCCCGGCAGCACCGCGCCCCGTGGAGAGATAGTGCACCCAACCTCTGCAGCGCTCACATCGCGCGACGCAGCAGAGGCTGGTTGCACTATCTGTCCACGGGGCGCGGTGCTGCCGGGGCTGAGATGCGCTCCGATAACAAACCGAAACTTAAAACCCGTCGAATTTTACGGTTTTTCAGAAAGCCGTAAAATGTTTCGCGTGCAGTCTATCGTTCTGCAATTTGTTCATTAAGTGTTTTTGTGATGCTGGGCAATTTTCTAAATAAAACCATGCCCTTAAACCAATATTAAAATGTTAATTTCGCAAAAATAATTAACGATATAATAACTCGGACTTTAATCATTTTCGTAAATAGGCCTCTGGCCCAGGACCAAAACGACACAAGCCTGTTTTTCGTGCGACGCGTAGTTTTCGCAATATCGAATTTGTCCACCTTTCGTGAAACACCCTGTAGAAGTCTCTATACACCTACTCATGTTTACAAACAAACCGGAGCGCCCGGAGCGCCTCTAGCGGACGCCACCGGCAAAGCGCATGCGCGATGGGGGTGTGGGCAAGAAACTCGCCGTCACCCATAAACACACCATTGAAATGCAATGTTGTCGGCGTCAGTGTGAGTCCCCCTGCCCTCTTTCGCGTTCGAATTTTTGGTTCTAGGTCTTCCTGGCGATGTCTGACTTTCTTGAGCGGCGTCAGCGAAATTACCGAGGCTCGTTACACCGCAAAACTTCGCGTGAATAATGTGACATGTGGCGATTCATTCTGCGTGGACGCCGCAGAATGTACGCTAAAGCCTGATACGCATGATGAAATTTCGCTCGAAATTTTCAGTCGTGACGTCGCTCGGGCTGAAAAAGCGTGAACCGTAGCTGAGATGGTCGACGTCGATACTGAAAATCGCAAGCAGAATCGGACCAAATGAATTAGGCATGACAAGTCGGTGATGGTCACTGATAACAATGATCAACATCTCCTTGTATCTACTGTTTACATCGAGCCTGCTTACCAACCTTCAAATTTAAGTCTTTTGAGGCCTGCACTTTATTCTTATCGCAAGTACCGGGCCAGCTATTGGTCTACGGACCGGCGTCATCTAAGAGAGCAGACGACAAGCAGAAACGTTTAAAAGAGCAGACGACAGTTCGAACAATCAGGCGGTCGTTTGAACTTGAAGACGCACTGAACGTAGTCCGCAGGTGGTCCGCACAACTTGACGGTTTTCTGGTGTTCATGTTGGAACAAAACAAATAAATCTGATGACCACAAGTATCCATGAATTCAACCCAAAGTGCTTCCCGCCAAAGCAATCGTTGTCCGATGGCGTCTGCTCTTCCCTTTTCACGGCACATAACCAGATTCTCGGACGAACCGAGCACGTGAAAACTGACCTTCAACCCTTTCTCGACACTTTTGGTACGGCCCCAGTCGCGGCGTTTTGACGAGAAGGCAGGTTTTTGTCTGGTTCCTTTCAAAACAACGCAGGAATACACGTCTGGCATGGGGACTTCTGCCCACAGCCTTAGACCGGAAGTGCGACCGACGCGCCACCACCGCGCCGTGACGTCACAGAGATGAGTTCGTGTATAGGGACATTTGATGACGATGTCAGTGCGTTTTTGGAGAGACCGAAGTGCGCAAAGCTCGTCTTTGCGAAGGTTACGGGAAGTGGGTGTAAGACGACTAGAGGAACGCTCATAGATGTTGCGAAACATCATTATCGAATAATCAATTACGGGTGTTTATACGGCAGGGGACTCTAGATGCTAGATTTGGGGTAAAGTGTTTCAAAGATGGTGCGGGTGTAAGAAGGAGGCTTTTGAGAGAAGTGCTTATCAAAAAATAGCAGCCGGAAAAATTTTTCGCAGTCCATGTGTGGGTCGAAGGCATCATAGCGGACTTGTGAGATGCGGGGACGAAGGACAGGCCCTCTGACACCACTGAACGCTCTGAGGGGAGTGAGAGGAAGGTTTTCGGGGATGATAACGACAACGTTGGGGGAGTCGCTGTCTGAATGGGTGAACGCGTGCGGTAGCAGAGCGGAAAATGTGTTATATTTAGTAGTGGCGAGGTCAGAGTAAAGAAGAGCTGAAGTATACTCTACGTGCTCATGCCAAGATATGCAACAGTCCTTGCCATTTACAAACACTTAAAAAAAGAAGGGTAAGTGAGTAGCCGAGATGCATCAAGCAGACGCCATAACTCATCGGAGTTACTCCAGTCCTGAGAGCCTGCGCCTTTTTGGTTTGGCCCTGCCATTCGCGGAGCTCGAGGTAACGTGGTGCCGCATTTGCTAGGATATAGTCACTCTGGGATAGCTCGCTGCATCGGCCGCGTTCACCTTTTGAAAGTGAAAAAAACGCGCGAGGTGGCGAGGTATTCCTCGTTGCCATGGCATCACCACGACATACATACATCGTTTAATACCCAAATCACACGGCAGCGTAAAGGTACCTTTAGCCCAGGTACCTGTCGTAAAGGGAGCTGGAGAACGTGATCACACGGCGCATAAAGGTCCCTTTCGCTCAGGGAGGTTCTGTGTTAAAGGGGCGATGCAACAATTTTTGTACTTCGCGCAAATACCGCTTAGAACGGATCCCTGACGTTGATGACCTATGAACCACGCGTTCGTTTTTCACCCCACGCAATAGAAGTCCCAGAAACAAATTAAAGAAAAACGAGCAGCGTTCACCCCCTCAACTCGCAGCCAGAACAAGCGGCCACGTGACCTGGAGCCGATTATATGCCGCCAATGTTGATCATAGCCACGCGCTGGGGTTGGCAAAGCACAGGACACGCGCTGAGTTCCAGACATTGTTATGGTTCGGCTATTGTCGTCGTTGAAGCGATTGGACACGGGCCACTAGCTTCCCAAGCAGCACAGAGTTGGCCAAGGATTGGCCAATGGCTGGCAATGGTTCTTTGGCCAGTGGCCAGACAGTGGCCAGTGATTAGCCGATGACTGGCCTTTCCCTGGCCATTGGCCACCGGCCACTGGCCATAAGCCATCGGCCAAGCGATTGGCCAACGTATGGCAACTCTTTGGCCATTGGCCACAAGACCATCCGCAGCCAGTGGCCCTTGCTGGCCAAAATCTGTGCTGCTTGGGAATGCTTCCCGAGCTAGTAATTATCACGAGCCCAAATCGAGCGCCCACGCAATGCTTGGGTCCAATCTATGAACCGCATTCAAATATCGTCACTTGAGTGTACTGCGATCCGCACGTTACGTCATCAAATTTTGCAAAAGAGAGATTGAATGAAAATGATCGCTTTTGTCCTTGAAATTACACCGCAACAAAGGAGTTCCTTGGCCAGTGGCGTTGCGCGCGAGTATCCTTGAGTCCCACCAGTGCCAGTAAGCTCGTGTAAAGTGAAAAACATTTCAACTGAATATCGTTGCACAGCTCCTTTAAACGGAGCTCGCCGAACTCCCTTTACAGCTACAGGGAGTAGCCTCGGACCCAAAAACTCCAAATAAAAAGCACAGATATATAAATATATTTTGTTTAACGTATTATAACAAATTGCATATATATAAATAGCGAATTACCAAATGATTGTGGACACAAATGCGATGGAATAATATATGAACGAGGAACGCATACTCCAGCTAGCAGGTAGCAGCGGCGGCACGTGTAAAGGAATGTCTTCCACGAACCCGAACGCGATGGACTCCTGCGAGCTCTTGTTCGAGGTTCAAGACAAATCGTCCGACTCTCCCGCCCAGGACCTTTTATCCTCGTCGTCACCCAGTCCTTTCGATAGCGTCACTGGCATGTAGAGTTGTTGAAATGATAAATAATGATCAGAAAGGCGGCAGAGACAGGAGTCAAGCAATGGCGACCATCACTGTTCTCCACCTTTATTTCCTCTTCTTTTTCCCCCAATCTATCAACAAACTCCCACCACTACACTACGAAAACTGCGCGTGAAACCGATTTCGAGGAATAATTAATTGTTTATCACGTGCTCCTCTCGCAGGTTAGCAGGAATGCAATCGACATCAACTTAAAGTGCTCCGTTTATTTATCGTGTGATCAAGAACGCCATTTACGACAGGTACCTTCAGCTAAGGGACCTAAGCTAAAGGTACCTTTACGCTGCCGTGTGAATGGGGTATAATACCCCATTTACACGGGCAGCATAAAGGTACCTTTCACACAGGTCCCTTTGTTATCGGCGAATCAACCCCGTTCTTGGGTCGCGTGCACGCGCCACGCGCGGAAGATCGTTAATTGATTGGCCGCAGAGAATAAAGGTCCCTTAGCTAAAGGTACCTTCACGGTCGTATGAATGGGGTACTGGATCCCATTCTCGAGACAGCAATGAAATCTCGCAGTTCTCCGGCAAGACCAATCTCGACAGCGCCCGGTGTCAAGCGGACGGCGCGTACCGTGTCCCGTCTACCTGACACCATTCTCCGTGCCTATGAAGCCAAAGCATTGTCCCCTAGACGATTGTAAGCATGGCGCCCCAACTGGTGCCCCTTGGGTGCAAGCACACTCTAAGAAAAAATGGAGGAAGAAGGTAGCAACGGCGCGTCTTCCTCCCTTCAACTAATGCGCCCCCAAGCGGACACGAGAAGAAGGGAGGAACGAGACGTTTTCCTCCTCCTTCAGGCAGACGGGAGAAAGCTTTCGCCCTCCCGACTCATCTTCTTTCGGTTTCGTTTTCGAGCACGTCGCGCACGTTGTTAAATAAATGTTGTTGAGTTGACTGAGCTTCAGCGGCGGCGAAGGCCACCTGTAATTCCGTCTTCTAGTCCAAACGTGCAGAACATTTCGGCTGCATTGACGTTTTTACCACTAATTTTATCAGACGAGTAAATGAAGACGCTAGAAACAGCGAAGTTCCGGAGCAGTGCCAGCAGCGCCGCAGCACTATGTACACTGGGAAGATGGCCGTCTCTGGATTGCGGGAACCACGCGGAACTACAGTAGCGGAACCACGCGGAACTGTGTCGACGTTTTCGACGTTATGGAAATCGCAGGAACTACGTCCAAGGCAGGCAGGTTTTCCTGCCGGCTGCCTGGGTGCCTTCCGTGCTGAGTTCGGTTCTGTTTTCCCGTGCCGAGTGCCAACCGGCGTTCAAGCATGACATTCTCACGCCGCCCTAACCCCTCTCTATCATGTGATTACAAGATTAACAATATTTCCCTTGAGCACGTCATTTCTTACAAATACCTTGGAGTTCACATAACTAATGACTTCTCATGGCAAACCCACGTTAACTACGTTATTAATAATTCTATTCACATCCTCGGCTACTTACGTCGAAATTTTGCTCAAGCCCCTTTTTCTCTTAAGCTTCTTCTTTACCGTACACTCATCCGCCCAAAGCTCGAATATGCTTCTGCAATATGGGATCCAGCACAACGTCATCTTATTGATGCCATTGAATCTGTTCAAAATCGATCAGCCCGTTTTATTAACTCTAATTATTACCGCCTTGCTAGCGTGTCACTAATGAAGTCTAATGCTGGTATACCTGAACTAATGTTTCGAAGAAAAATTGCGCGTCTTTCTCTTTTTCATAAAATATATTTTCATAACCCAGTGCTCAAACAGGAACTCTTTTTACAGCCTTCTTACCTTTCATCCCGGTTTGATCACCAGTACAAAGTTGTCATACCTCATTGCAGCACTAACGTATTTTTCGATTCTTTCTTGCCAAAAACTTGTTCAGAGTGGAACCACCTTCCCCCACACGTCGCCGCGATTGAAGATGTTTCTGCTTTCAAGGCAGCCATAATCGATTACTTCTATAACTCTGCAATTTGTTGATTTTGTTGATTTATTTCTTTTTCTTTTGTTTTGTTGTTGTTGTCGTCTTTTTTTTGTACTATGAATTGATCATTTGTAATTTGTAAACCCATTGTCCCCACCCCCTCTGTAACGCCCAATGGGCCCTGAGGGTAATGAAATAAATAAATAAATAAACATGTTTCTGTATTTCTGCGTTTCAGCAACATAGCAGCAACATCCTGATGGCAGTGGTGTGCGTAGTGAACAGAAGACTGGAATTATCGCCGATGTGACCGTATGTTCGCGTATCAGTGGTGTAACAACAAGATGAGATGACGTAAACTGTCGGGCATTGATGCCGGTGGTCTGGCCGTGATCGGAGGGGCGGGGTGCCGCAGGTTGACGTTCCGCTTTACGTTAAAGAGTTTAAGACCACTTGAGGAATTAGGTGCACTCGATCGACGTGCGGATAGTCATGTTGGAACGCTGGTCTGAACGGTAAGCTCCTATGATACAGTGGCCAATGTGACTGTCGGTCCCCGAGAGCGATTGTGCTCTGGGGGAAAGACTGAACAGTACAAAATTATGATGGAAAGTACGTATACTTACATTAGAGTTTTAGCATTAACAAAAAAAAAATACAGGCAAAATCGAAAAAAAGTTATCCTTTATTTTGCTGTTTAAATATACTACTGTTCCTGGAGGAACTGCCGTCCAAGTGGCGCGCTGGGATGAGCGCAACACGTTTTCGAGCTCTCCACGGCGTAGCTCCGTACACTTAACACCTGCCGCAAGTCGCGGCTTCGACTGCGTTCAAGTTGATCGAAAAGCGATTTCTCAGCCCGTGAAGCATCACGTCCAGCTGAGTGAATATCCACTCTACAGAGATTAATTCAAGATGGTAGTTGCAGCCGTGCGCAAACAGCACAAATAGAAAAACAAACACTACAATAGAAATACTGGCTACGAAGTGCCATGCGGGGAAACAAACTCATGGCTTGGAACCGCATTGAAGCGGCTCGCTTTGTTGGCTTTCAAACAATTACGGCATGATCGAGCGTTTTTTTTTAAATAAGAGATTCATCCCCTGAGCCATTAAAAATACTCTGAGATGTATGACATTGCTGGAAAGAAATACATGCTGGGAATATTTTTTATTGATGAGGGAGTCACGGAGAAATTCCTTACGTTCAAAACGACCAGTATAAAAGACGGAAACGCAGAGCTCGGGAGCAGTGATCGGGTTAGTGTGCTGTTGTATTCACGTTTGTATGTGCGATGTATGTGTATGCGCTAAATGTATGTTCAGCTGACGCTTGTAGTATGCGTAATGTGCCTGCATGTGTGTATAATAGAGGTTCCCGAAGATCCCGAAGCGCAATGGTGGCGTGAGAAAATAAAAATATTTTTTGTAGAACATGAATAGGGCTGTACCTAGCCCCACCTAGCCTAGCTACTAGCGATTACTCCGCTTGACCCTACCATATGGTGGCAAGCGAATCAACCTCCTTTTACGCTACACGGCTACGCAATAATTTCGTGTAACCGTGCTGAAATGAGCCAAGACGCTGCTTCGGATTTGCTTTTTTGAGAGCGGCTTTTGGTTTCGAGGGCGATTGGTTTACCACTCCTCCGTGATGTGCGGTTCACGCAACGGTTGACGCAACGGTTGACGAAGGAATTGTGGCTCGAGGAATAGCAAAGGTTAGACATGAAGTGCGCGAACTGGGTGCCGGTTGTCTCCGTTTAACATCGCAGTGTTGACGATGAGATGACTGAGTGACTGCAAGCTTTCGAAACGTAAGTTTCTTCACCCGCAGGGGGAAGCCGGCTTCGGAAATAAATACAGTTCGCGGAAAGCTCGTGTAACTTTTTATTTTCTGCTCCTCTCGCTACGTACAATAGACTTAGTGTTCTTGTCAGGCCTTATTGAGCTCGATTCGCTTGATTCGTGGCCGCCATAATGAGATACAGGCGACGGAGGAACTTTTGCTCCCCAGCTTTAGGGACGAAAGTTTCTCCCTTTCTGAAGGAACATATGTGTCAAGAGCGTTCCTCCCTTTAGGGAGGACTATACTGCAACCTTTTTCTAAGAGTGCACGTGCAGCTTTGCGCGTGAACATAGCTTTGGCAAGCTTGAAATTACACGGGCCTGTCCGCACGAGCAAAGACCTGGCGGCGGCCACGTGCCCTGCTTGCAATCGTCTATATGAGAGAGGCTGTGGTCAGCGCTATTGGCGTGTAAGCACTCCTCAAAGCTGTACACGCGCGCTCGTCCTTTCAAAATGTCACGAGCCTAAGCATAGAGACCCGAAAGTTGGTCAGCCCCGATAGGTGTCGGTGTCTAAGCTGTAGATAGGAAATTGAGCCAGTGCAGTGTCACTTCGGCCTGGGGGTTTGAATGTGCATCACGCGCTGTTAGCAGCGAGACGTTTTGCTGGCACCCTTCTATGGTTCCCTCTCATGACGTCATTACCTTGCGAACAACAAGTTTAATGGTGTTTGTAATTAGCATGGTGGAAGCTTGAAGTAATTGAACTCTCAAAGGAACACAGCCAATACCGTCAAAATTCAAGTTCTTACATTCCTCTTATTTCAGTCGATGAGAAATCCTTTGCTGACGTCATAGTCAGGATTCAGCCCATCGTGGCAGGCCGACCATCGCGACGCTTCCGATCGCGGACGTCACCAATAGACCATTTGCTATATTACCCAAGCATCAAGGAGAATGCAAGGATTGGTGATACACGCGCCATACGCGCGCGCCTTCCCCGTACAAAAGATTCTAAGTAAATAACCAAAATAAAGCGCTGACAAACGCGGTTGCAAGACACAATTTGTTTTAGGTTTTTGTTTTAGAAAATGTACTACTGCTGAGGCCAACACGTGCGACGCGTGGAACACCAATCCCTCCGTTCTCCTTGATGCTTGGGTAATATAGCAATAGGTCTATACTCCGTTCACCCTTGAGCTGAGACTAGAAGCTCCGCCTTCAGCGCAAGCTCGCTGTCTTCCGGAGTGCCTGCGCGTTCACATTTGTGTTAGCAAGGGCAGAAAGCTCACGCTAAAGGCGGAGCTTCTAATCTCAGCTCAAGGGTGAACGGAGCATGGTGATACACGAACGCACGCCGGTACGATGCTCATTCAGATCGAAACGGGAGAGGTGGGGATTGAATCCAGAATTCCTGGGGTCTGCAGAGCGAGCTTTCGCTCCATGTGCTCCGAGCTGCGCTGCGCTAACTGACTCGACCACCAATCCCGCACTCCTGCTCACGTTGCGCACGAACAATAAAGGAACGTTCAAAGAGTATATGTTTGCTTACGTTGCATTTTGTTATGGGAGCTTACGGCTGCTTGCGTCGACGGTCACCGGGACATCCGTGCTTCGTATGAGAAGCGTGGCTTCATACGAAGCGCGGATACTTTTCGTACGTGCTTTATTGGCGACGCGCGCGATTGAAAGCATCGCTGTGGTCGGCCTTCCACGACTGGTCGAACGCTGACTATGACGTTGGCAAAGGATTTCTCATTAGCAGAAATAAGAGGAATGTAAAAACTTTAATTTTGAGGGTGTTGGCAGTGCTGGTTTAAGAGCGCAATGATTTCAAGCTTCCACCATGCTCATTACAAACATCATCGAACTTGTTGTTCGCAAAATAATGACGTTAGGAGAGGAAACCATACGAAGGCGCCACCGAAACATCTCGACACTAACAGACGATTTCAAGCAAGGCTACTGGCCGCCGCCATGTCTCTGTTCGTGCGGAAAAGACCGTGCAATTTCAAGCTTGCCAAAGCTATGTTTACGCGCAAGCTGTAAGTGCTTGCACTCATAGGGCACCAGTCGGAACGTCATGCTTTTTATTGTTTATACGAAGCGTGGAAAATTCAAAGAGTAGCTTTCCACGCAACATGTGAAGCACGGATGTACCCGTGACCCATAACGTAATGTAAGAAAACGTAAGCAAATGCCCTCGTTTGAATGGGACTTATGGGTGGGAGAAAAAGAATAATTACGAAAACGCCGAGAGGAAACCATTGTTTGGTTTTTGATAAGCTGCTAAGAGGTGGTGTTCCGTGTATCCTATTTTTATTTTTAAGCTTTATTAGCGTAGGTCAGCAGATGTTGACAGACGCTTATACACCACTCGTTCTACCGTTTCCAAAATCACAGCCCGGCGTGCTATCTTTAGAGGCTAACACATGCTTCGATCGTCGCTTCGAGATCGAGCAAAGCATCCGCCGTACACACGAGCGCTGAAAATCGCACCGGCCAGAAGCTCGTTGTTTGAAAAATTCTGGGCTGTTAAAATGGCATGTTGAGCGAAGCCCAGCACGAACATGTCCGTCGATTCCGAAAGCGAGCAAAGCGCGCGCCATTGGTACAAGTGCTAAAAAAGGCACAATTGTCAGAAGCTCTTTTCTATTTACGACCACGACTCGCGCATGATCTCACGCTGCTTATTGAACGCTCAACTCCTTTAGCAGATAGGGTGTTCACAAAATGCATTTGAAGGGTTTGAAAGTGGACCGAAGCCAGTCCGAAATTAGAGCCAGTTTTTTTGTTGGCTCGTTCCCCGACGGCCCTTGGCCTCTGCCAGTACCGGCGGACGCCGAGGCGAGGAAAATGTAGATCGCCTAGATCGGCAGCGAACAGCCCGTGGCCCAAGCCAATCCCGCAAGCTCGAGCCGCGTGCGCAGCTGGGAGAAACCTCTTTGCTGTGGGAAAATTCGGCTTTATATATGAGGAAAAGGGTGCAAATAAATCGCGGGTGAGTCCCCCCTTATAAAGTTTGAGAAAAAACTTAAACCAAAGTAGTTACGAAACCGTCAAATCCACGGTATCAGATTTAGAAAGCAATTAGTTTACTAAATTAAAACTCGCGCTCTGTATGCATTTTTCACCAGATAACGCACCAATTAAATACAAGTATAACTTCGATATTTGAGGAGAAACCAAAGTGCAGCGATTCACACCTCCCTCAAAATCATTTGAAAATTTAACAATAAAATAAAACGGAACCACTGCATCAACAGTGATTGTACTTCTATCACAGCAGAGAATAAGCGTGATCGAACGAAATAAACCAGTAAAAAAGTTTCATTTAGTATAACTCAATAGGCATTTCAACCTGCCATAAATCTGATAGAAAGCAGAACACTGTAAAACTACTCTAGTGTTGCCTGGCAAGACAACATTTGAAACCAAAACCTCCATACGGAATTCCACACACACCCGTTTGGCTTCCTGAATACAGGATCAATAAAAGAACCTCGTTCTTTTTTTTTCTTTTTTCTTTTAATAAAACTCTCGTAAAACGGTCCCGGAGAACCAACAAAGCAGCGAGCCAAGCTAAGAATCCGCCCGTAAAATAAATGTATAAATAAAACCGCCATGTCTTCAGACGTGAAGCAAACCCAATTACGGGCCAGTAGTCCCGAACTCGGAAAAGTTTCGGGTAGCGCGCACGGAACTCAAAAGAACTCGGCGAATCGCGCCAATCCGCGGGATCCAATCTAAATTTCATTGTTATACGCAATCCCGAGCGTCGAAACCAGGCTGAACGCGAATCAGCGCCGTGCACGACCGACGAATCCCCTTTCGTTCATCAGTGCGCACCGAGCGCACGTCGGGCGCACTAAAAATCGAGGAGGCGCCCCGGGCCGGTCGTAAAACAAGCACGAAAAAAAAAAAATGCGGGAGGAGACGGCCGAAACTCTGGTCTGCAGTAAACAACGCGCTGCGCGCACGTGACTGGCCTAGTCCCGACGCCGTTCTTTGGATTCTACCTGCGATAAAAAAATAAATAAAAAAAAATTTAAAAACAGGTGGGGTTGAAGAGAAATAAAGAGAGCAAGAGAGAGAGAGAGAGAGAGAAGAAAAAAAAAGAAAAGCAGAAGAAAGAGAGGAACGCGCGCACAAGAGAGCCGACTGGAATGCACTATACAATGTCAATATATACGAAAGGTTTTGTGCCGAAAGTTCTTCCAATCACGCCGAAAAATCAGCGCCGGCCTTGTTCAATATATCAGAGCGCCGCTGGGAAGCAGCAGGAATTGAAAGTAGTTTGAGTTATTCGCCAGGGTATACCGTAATATGAGCGCGCGTGCGCCGCACGCATGCGGCGAGAGTTGGGCGCTCCGTAAATTCCGCAGGGAGAAGCACTTCATTAACAGTTTTCCTCCATACAGAAGCGCTTCCGATGGAAGCAGATGCAGAACGCGGACGGTTTTGAGGCTCGGATTGGCTGGTTTTCTATTTACTGACCGGGTAAGAAACAACTGTGCTTCGTTACTTTTCTGGCAAGGTATACTAGTTCTGAGCGCTTTAATTTGTATCGCTGGACCCATATGGGTGTGCCATAACCACACACACAAAAAAAAGTTTTCTGAAGAGAAAAAAAGTAAACTTTTACGTTAATACTCAGTTCCCGTGTCAAACGACACTATCCTTTCTGCTCTTGCTGATTGCGTGTAATTAGTGTTATATCGATATTTACACAAAGAAGAATGTCCAGTGATAACAGGGTTGCATCTCTGCTCATTCACTTTTCAAAAAGATGTGGTTGGAGACGTAGGATCTGCACGTGATAAATATCTATATCTCATAAATATCCACACTTTCCAGCGAACGGACACAAGGAGACGCCGTGACAATTGTATCAAATCAAGGGCATTTCGTCTTTTCGCTATGCCTGATCGGCATGTTTACTGTAGCAAAATATCCAGGTCGTCATCAGCAAAGTAAGCATAGACAAATTTCTAAAGAGAAAGCGTTAAACGGGTCAAAGGGATAAATACACGCGACAATGGCAGATGCATCTGTGGAACGCTGCTTTGTTCAACAGCGAACTGATTGGTCTTTGTCTAATCCTGATTCACCTCCGAACAAACAAATGTATATTTTTGTTACACGCGATGTTTTCCTCGGCAGTATCTTGACCAGCCTTTCCTGTAAACACCAGACCGGTACGAACAACTGCGATTTGTGCTTCACAGCCTGCTTTTCCGCTAACAAAGACGGCAGCTAAAAGTGGAGACCCAATCCCCGAATTGCTGGATGGAGAGCTAACAGGAGCATCTCTTTACGCTGGCAGAGAATAAAAGGCAGTCCTAACAAACTATTTAAGTTGGTGGCAAAGTCAAAGCGCACAGAGCGGCGATGAAGTGATCGGGTGTCCATTTCGCAATCGGCCGTTCGAGGGTAGCACATTACTCCCCGTAATTGAAACGAAGCGCACGGATTATAAGCAGGCCCCGAATTCCACTCGCACAAGGGCTCGCATTTCAAGCCCCTGCTCTCCGACCCTTGGCGATACCAGCCGCGTGCGCTGCCCTGAACGGAGCATTCAGTGACAAGATTAAAGCATCCATCCCTCAAGGACTCCAGCCGAATTAAAATACAACAACGACAGACTGCCGACCGGCGCGTTCGCTAATTGCATTCATTAACCCAGTTTCAAAGCAAAGCCATTTTTAAACCACCCCGGAGCAGCGCAACGTAACGAAACGAAAGCGGGCGCCTCAGTTCTTCTTGCACCACGCAGTTTCCCGCACAAGGGAAGGGATTTGACGGCGGCAGGGCCGAGCACGAGATGGATCACGAGGGGGCGGCTCTTTTCAATTACGCGCTTTCGGAGCTTATACCCTCGCCCGAATGCGAACATTACGGCAGCGACTCGCAATCGATGCGAGTTCGAGTCCTTCTCCATCGCTCTCCGTCTCATCGTCCCCCAAGCTGACAGTGGAGTGGAAGCTACACCTGTCGCCTGGACAAAGCAACCGTTATGTGACTCCCTGTTCTCCGCACGAGGGCATCCGCGGAGGACGCGGTCACGCAGTGTGCCTAGACTTGAGAATGTTTCAAACTGCTCGATCACGTGGTTCATGACCCGCGTTTGCAGTACGGGCGGCGCAGGAGGCCATTACATCGCAAACGATCTTCGTGGCGTGAGCTTTCTTAAATGTATCTCCCACAGTCCCGTGGTGCTCAGCCGGGGCACGCTAATTGGCTCAGGAAACTCAAGTAGTGTCCCTTCATGGTCAGCGTGGCTAGGCAGAGAGCAGGATAGGGGGGAAAGGGAGGGGCGAAAGACCTCGGAAAACACAAAGTTGATGCGAGTCGTTCCATCTAATTGCGGGCGACGTCGCCTCAGGGGCGCAAGCGACAGCCGCCCGCCGCGCTATCCCCAGTTAATTATGAAGCGAGGCTTCTTTTTTTAGTTATTTTTTGTTAGACGCGCTGTCGGGAGTTTGGATAGGAGCGTTTGGGAGGCAATCGGTCTCGACGGCCGTCGCGGTCGTAAATGGCTCGTAATCGCATCAAGGCCTTCCGAGAGAACAAGGATGAAAACAGATGCCCGCGTAGTTTTAACAAACACATTGCAGCGGAGCCACCATCCATTCCGGCAACGCTAGCATTGTTAGAGGTTGCACTGCGATGCACCCAGCAACCAATTATTATGGGGAGTTTTGGGTGAGTCATTTTGGAGGGCAAACGTTTCAAAAATCGGGGAAAGGATAAAAAAAAACATTCACAAGCCGATGCAGATGTCAATACGAAGCGGCCATGGCGTCCGTTAACCAGTCAGTCAATTCTCTACGAGGAAGGTATTACAGACGTATCACTGCAAGTCAATACGCTCTAACTTCAAGCGCTCTGTGAGAGGTATTTCGTAACAATGCAATGAAAAAATCAGGAATATGATTACTCTAACATATGTCGACGTAATCACAAGTCTGCTTTCCTCCGGAAGGATCTTGAGGTAATATTTGGACTAAGAGGATGCAACACATGTCCGGAATACCAAGACGAATATCGGACGGAAATTCATACTTTCTAAAATCATTAAATATATCCTTTATGTTTTAAGCGATTCACATGAATGACTTACCGCACGGAGATCGTGAAAATTTCGAGCTTATGGAAAACTGCAATAACCGTGCGGCGAATTCCTTTGATGGGAATGTTTATTTGAGCTTATTTGATGACACAACTTTCGCCTATTGCAATTGGTGTACGATTTGCCTCTCGTTTTTTGGGACCTACATTGCAGCGGTGTGCTTTACGGAAAAGCGTACAGAGCGCGACACTCTTAGCGCGAACAAGCGATCGCCGGTTTTCCAGTTTTTCTCTTTGAAACCAAAAAATGTCATTCAAGTTATTATTGCTACGGAAATGGCTCATTTAGTTCGGTAATATAAGCGATAACATTTCGTGCTCGCTAACACTATTTAGTAGGGCTGGGCGTCGATTAAAAGTTTTAACCCGATTAATCGTCAACCTTTAATCGATTAATTAATCGATTAATCGGTTGCGTTAATTTTTATCAATAATATATTAAAAAGAATGCAACCACTCGTCTTGCCTTTGAAGACTTAATTTACTTTCTGCTACACGGCGCAAAGGACATTTGAGCGCCGTTCACATATATGCGACCGAGTAAGACCGAGAGAGACCAGACCAGTTTTTAAGCCTCTTGCGACGTCTTAGGACCGGATGCGCTGCAGCGGAGCTGGTCCTAAGACATTGCAAGAGGCTTAAAACCGGTCTGGTCTCTCTCGGTCTTACTCGGTCACAAGAGTGTGAACGGGCCTTTAGAATTGAGGATACATATAGTTCAACGATTCAAAGACCCGCATATTTTTGCTCCAGCTCCGAAGACAAAAAGGTTTGTCCACATTCTCTGGCAGGAAGACAAGCCACATTCTCTGACAGGAAGACAAGAAGTCAGAGCTTGGGTGATGCTCTCTTCTTTTTCAGAGAGAGGGCCTCGATGAGAAGTCGTTGATTGTTGTCTGCGTTTTGGCGGATGGTCCTTGCTGCAGCTACATGGGTGCTTCGCTCGTAGGCGATACTGAAGCGAACTTACGCTTCCACTGTACGAAAACGGCTTTTTGCACATGATGCAGTGGACTTCCTTCGAGTTAAAAACTTCACCGCTGGAGTTTACTTTAAACCCAAACTTTCCAGCGAGATTGCGTTTCATACTTGCGACCTTGTCCATTTTTACGTGCCGATTACTAGAACAAGTAACCATGGTGTTGTTAGCTTCCCAGCTTGTTTTTCTGCTTTTTTGTCTTGCCTGGGCAAGATGTGTAATAGATCCTAAACACGTGAAGTTTCGCGGTCGCGCGGGGATCAATTGCGGGACCGGCTTGTTCGTCTGGCCTCGGCAGAACTGTAGTGTACATCCTCGGACACGTGACGCTTCGCGAGCGCGAGAATTGAACCTTCCTCATAGCACCTAGTTGGGAAGCGGACCTATCTTTTAGAGTACCAGATGTAATAAAACCGAGATTAACCGGTTAAAAAATTTGATCGCGATTAAAGCCTTAATCAATTAATCGGAAGGTTAATCGATCAATTGACCAGCCCTACTATTTAGAAGTAAAATGCGAAAATGCGCCGATGTCGTGTTCGCGCTAACAGCGTCGCGATGTGTACAGACTGTCTATATAAAACGTTTATCCATTTTCGAGTAAATACAAGCTATTCCGTCATTTCACAGGTACAACGATATGCAGGATCATGTATTCAGAGGAGCCCTGGCACAAGAAAAACAAATTCTTGAGCAACGCGCATATTTCCGAACAGTGAACGGAGATGTTGAGCAGAAGTGCGGCCACGAATTCGCAGTGAAATGTCGCAAAACAAGACCCCTTCAATGTCATTCCTTTCATTTTCGGTAGGCCATCGCCTTAGCTGACACAACTCCAACAAACTCCGTGTCACACCGTAAAAATTAAGAAAAAACCCACAACAAAAAAGAAAAACAAATAAGGTTAGGAATGTCAGAGGTTCCTTTCTCGGCACTAATCCCTGGACTGTACGCGAACGTTTTTGATTGCATCCGAGATAGAAAAAAAGAAACGTAAGATTTGCAAAATAAAGAATCAAAAGAACAAGCCATATCGGCCATGTGTGCACCGTGGGCATTGGGGCTCAGTGGAGGCTCACGACGCAGCGTCAAAGCGGCCGTAAACGTAAGCCCTATTTCCCACCTCCGGGCACTTGAGATCTTGGTTAGACGACCGGGCACGAGTAAGGTAGGAACACCAAAAAAACAACAAAAACATGTTCCTTCGTGCAAAAACAACGGCCTACGGCTGTGCTCTAACGAAAGTGGATTTTTTTATGTGCCAGCTTACACAGCACACTGGTGTCAAAATTTAGAACCCGGTGTTTTCGTGAGTTTTAGATCCATCTTCAAACGAAACCATACTACATATTTTAAGTATACTTGCAGCTTATGATTTGACCTGATTCTACCGGCGGGACTTGACACAAACTCCCAAAACAAATGAAGTCGGTTACGTCGTGTACGAAAAATATACCGACGTCGTAGCAGCTCTTCTGCCGACTTCTTGGCAAACAACGGCACCTAGCGGTTTAAATGGAAAGCTATCACGGCAGGTTCGTTCGCCTGCTTTCTCGAGCGAATCCGATTTTCATAGCGCCCGGCGGTCTGAAGACGAAGCTGTAGATACAGCTTCAAACACACGGGACGAAAATCGCCAACACTCAATATCACAAGTTTGAAGGTGTGCTAGTAAAGGAATAGCGACGCAAACGCGTGGCTTTAAAAATAACTTTTTTTTTCGTGAATGATTGTGGTAACAAACTATCCTGCAGAGTGGGAAACATTCTGCAAAACATTGTAAGGGTGGTGTACAGCGTTAGCATGAGCGCTAGGGCCAAACGCCCTCGCCCATATGCTAGCGCTGCACACAACCCGTCAACGGAGCCATAGTCTCTACCCGTGGTATTCACCGGCCGTCAGAGCTCTGTCCGTAGATGCTGCGTGCTTTCTGGCAGTAATGGCCTCTATACCTTGCCCTCAACATTCATTTTTATTTATTAATGTAGTCGTTAATGTGGTACTCATCAAACTGCGATGTCGGACGTGCAAAACGCGCGTCCATTTGTGCCTTTTACTATTGGAGCTATCATCTGAAGGGTTTGTCTCAAAGCCAGGAAGTAAAAATACTCAAATCGACTCTTTGAAATGCTCGTGCGAGATATATGGATTTTTGTACGAAATCTAGTATTCGAGTGAGATCGCCGTATAAATTCATAAATATACAGGGTGTTTCACGAAAGGTGGACAAATACGATATTGCGAAAACTACGCGTCGCACCAAAAAGAGGCTTGTGTCCTTTTGGTCCTGGGCCAGTGGCCAATTTAGGAAAATTATTAAAGTTTGGGAAAAATAGGTTGTTAATTATTTTTGCGTAATTAACTTTTCAAATATTGTGTTTAAGGGCATGGTTTCAATTAGACAAACCACCCGAATTCGACGGGTTTTTTAGTTTCGGTTTGCAAATCGGAGCGCTTCTCGGCACCGACGGCACCGCGCCCCCTGGAGAAATAGTGCAACCAACCTCTGCTGCGCTGTCGTCGCGCAACACAGCAGAAGCTTGTTGTACTATTTCTCCACGGGGCGCGGTGCCGTCGGGGCCGAGATGCGCTCCGATAGCAAACCAAAACTGAAAATATTGCGGTGGCTTAGCTCGGCTATGCCAGGATATACGTAGCGTGAGCTTATGCGCACAAAATGAAAGGCGCTATCAAGCGGCTCTGGCGCAGCGTCAGACTTGGCTACTGCGCAACGGAGGCGCACAGCTGGGCACGCGGCGGCGCCAGTACGTCTGCCGCGGCTATGGCGTCACTCCTGGAATGCGCAGACCGGCGAGGCGCACGCGGTGGCGGCGGAGCGCGCGGCGGCGGCGGCTCCAGCGCGTCAGCTGTGCGCCGTGTGACGTCACTGCTCCTCGCGCATGCGCAGACCGGCGAGGCGCGCGCACGGCGGAGGAGCTCGCGGCGCGACAGCTGTTCGCCATGTGACGTCACTGCTCCTCGCGCTTGAGCAGCACGGAGCGCGGCTCATTAAGCGAACCACGCGAAACTGCTCAACCTCGGCCAGTGTAGCTCACGCTACGAAACCCGTCGAATGTGTGCGGTTTTTCAGAAAGCCGTAAAATGCTTCGCGTTCCTTCTATCGTTCTACAATTTGTTGTTTTAGTGTTTTTCTATGATGCTGAGCAATTTTCTATTGGAAACCATGCCCTTAAACAAAATATTAAAAAGTTATTTACGCAAAAACAGTTAACAATCTAATTATCCCAGACTTTATTCATTTTCCTAAATAGGCCTCTGGCCCAGGACTAAAACGACACAAGCCTTTTTTGTTGTGACGCGTAGCTTTCGCAATATAGAATTTCTCCACCTTTCGTGAAACACCCTGCATATACCGGGTGCTTTTCTTTAAAATTAACAGATTTGTTAAAAAAAGTCGTGAAAGTTACACTTATATGGTTTGTACAGGTGAGATATACGGCCAGGGGACATAGTATTGAGGCTAATCGCAACGATCAGTCGGCTAATTAACTAAATTCGTTAATTAACTTTTTAATTAATGAAAATAGACATATGGTTCCAATTAGAAACTTGCTGAGCGTTATCGAAAACCACTAAATCAACTATTTTTAGAAGGACATAAAGCAGGGGCGGCATTTCACGGTGTTCTAAAAGAGCGCTCAATTTGAACGCGTTTCTAGGTTACGCTTTCTTCTCGGAGTGCATCTCTGCGCCCGCGGTCCTGCCCCCCGTGGTCCGCTAAGCCACCCCCTCGCCTCCCTCGTAGCATGGAAGGAAGTTAGGCGCACGTGTGTTGCGCGTCTCAGCCACTGGGGAGCAGGACCGCGGGCGCAGAGATGCATTCCGAGAAGAAATCGAAACCTAGAAACACGCCCAAATTGAGCGTTTTTACGGAACGCCGTAATATACTGGCCCTAGGTTATATCCTTCTAAAAAGAGTTGATTTAGTGGTTTTCGATGACGCTGAGCAAGCTTCTAATTGCAACCATATGTCTATTTGCATTAATTAAAAAAATATTTAACAAGTTTTATTTAATTAGCAGACTGATCGTTACGATTAGCCCCCCATACTATGTCCTCCTGGCCGTATAACTCACCTGCACAAACCGCATAAATGTAACTTTCACGGATTTTTTAAAAACAAATCTGTTAATAAAAAAATTTAAAAAACACCTTGCATATATGCCTTCCATTTAGGAATACCGCATGCTGTTAACGCCCTAGCAATTTCCTCCAAGCCCTGATATGCTACTTAGAGGCGACGAGCATGCCATCCAGGCTGTGACCGTGCTTAATTTATCCAAAACATGAAATTATAGCCTAACCACATTCTCGCACGAAATTTTGTGAGGCGTTATGGCGGTGAAGGTTTTCCTCCATTGTCTTCACCTCGCTGCGTGCGCTCGGGAGTCAGCGTTGGGTCGGTTGCAGAACGGCCGGCGGAGGGTACGAATTGCCACCTTCATCATAAACGCAACTCTAGCTTTCACTTCGGTCGCGTAGGCATTAACCTCGTTCCCCTCATCACAACCTTGCACTGACCCCTTCTTTATCTCCAAAGCCTCGCAAGACGAATATGACAGGTAATTCTTTGCATCTCGCATACTTCCTTTCCCCTTTGTTTTATAGCATCGTATAGACAGGCCACTACTGTGACTGAAACTAGACTGCCATTTGTGTGATGTATTGGCAGTGTGACGGCGACTTAAGGATTGTGGTATATGCGGACGTTTCGGCTAAGCGGGAGGTTGATGTTGGAGAGCCGGGTTCGCGCGCAGACGATCGATAGATATCAGAGTGCAGGGTGCAGGAGCGCTTGTACATTCGTCAACTTGAATACGCGAGCCTCGTCGAAAACGTGGAGTATCTATAAAAAAAATATATCGCGCAAGGATAAGCCTTTTTTTTTTAAACAACTGAGTGTGCAGCGGACGTTCCTGCGAGGAAAAACACTGACGCATCGAAAAATAAAGTCTGCAAAACAAATGACCTTCCAAACGTGCGTGCCCTCCGAGGAGGGCGCCGCTGGCGCGTCGCAGTCGTTTCGGTTTCGGGATAGGGGACCGCACTAAAACGAAATAGAGACAAAAGGGGCCGCGAGGAGCATTATCAATTTCCATGAGCCTATATCCCTCCCCCGTTTTTCTGGGGTCATAGATGTACAAAAAAAAATTGAAAAAAGGAGACCCAGTTAGAAACGACCCCGAACGGCGCCGCACTCCAACCCGATTTCGGCGGAGAAAAAAGAGCGTTTGGGGGCCGCAAAGTCTTCCCTTAAGAGCCCCTACTAAACGATATACCCATTCTGGCATCGCTTCATTCCGGCTCTGTTTATAACCAAAACAAACACGTCAGCACAAACACATCGAACGAAATTCAAGCACTAAAACAGTTATGCATAAAAAAAGAAGACCAACAAGAAAATCAACAACATTCGGGGAGAGGATCAAAATCGGCCCAATGCCGCCGCCAATGTCCTTAGAAAGTGAGCGCCAAAACTTCCTTCCCCAAGGGACGGCGAGGAACAAAAACGATAAAGAGGATTAAAACATATATAAAAAAACACACGCCAAAAAAGAAATAGAAAATGAAATAAAGATTGCCTTGTCGCGACGCTACCGGCGGCCGTCGTCACTGCAGTGGCCGCTGCAGTTGGTGCCTTCAAATAGGCGCACGCGTCACCAAGAGGTAGGGCGGCGAAGGTTCCCAGAGGAGCCGGCGACATCAATAAAGGCTATCTTGCACTGAGCGGGTCCTTCCCTGCCAAACATCGGCACCATCGTCGGCCCACCCCTTCTCCTCTTTTCTCTCGGCGACGGGCGATCGATCCGCGAATCATACCAGACGGCTCCTTTTTGAGAACAATGAACATCTTGCGAGGCTCCATCATGATCCTTTTTCGCCCTCTCTGCCTCCTTCGACGTCCACGGTTCGCGCGTTGCCTCATTTCGGCCACTCGGGCCCCTGTCAATAAACGTTCGATTTCAACGGATCCGAGGGCGTTCGCTGCCCTCCCAATTTTTGTTTCCTTGCTCTCTCTTTCTCCCACTCACGCGCTTTTTTTCCTCACGTCGGATAGCAACCCTTTCCAACCTCCTACATTTGTTTGTTTATTTCTCGAAAGAACGGCCACTCCAGCCTCCGCGTAAGCGTTCGCAGCGTGTATAAGCTACCGTTTCGCGGATTCCATCGGCGACGACGGGCCCACTCATCGAGTTACTTTTAACGGGTTTAAAAAAGCCATTCGTTTGTACTTCGAAAAAACTAAAAAAAGAAAGAAAAATGTTTGAGAAGCTTCAGCCTAAAAAAAAGAAAAAGAGCCGGACGCAAGATGTATGCGCAGGCGCGCTGATAGATACAAATTGAATTTAAAGAAACGTCCACAACACAGCCTCCGGGGTGCCGACTCAGAACGGATGAGGGCGTCAGAGGCTCTTCGTGAGGATGGCTGTGCTTAAAAGTAACGAAACAAAACAGAAACAAAAAGTATCTGGCTTTAAGCGCCGTGTGTATATCGGAGCGAGCCGAGATCGGTCGTTGTAATCCTATCAGTTTGTTCGGGTTTCCCGCTGGACATTTCCGGTTCGAGAAACGCCACATTCGGTCACTGGAGCGGGAAATCAACGTCTTAGTGACCAAACCTCCTCGATAAATCTCGAGACTTTAAAGTTGGCTACATTTCAATAGCTCCACGGGAACAAACAACGACGGCGATCATGCGCACTGCGCGGCACTTTTAGCGCGAATGAGATATCGGCGCTGTTTTGGACGTCACTCAGACATTATGCGGACGGACCCAAAAATTGAACACCTTGCTAGTTGTCTTTTTATGGCAACCATTTAATTTTTAAAGTAAAAAAAAGGGAACCGGCGCTCGATTGCGTGTTTGCGCTAACACGGGTTGCGCACTGTGCGTACAACTCGCTCGTTGTTGCGCTCTCTGTTACGTCGAGCCTTACACCAACCCTCGATACTCAAGTTATAAAAAACAGTACAGGCGAGATCAAAATCAAATAATCAGATATCCGATTTGAGACAGGGTGGACGAAAAGTGAAAATGCTTCAGCGCATCGGTTCGTGCTAGCGGCGTTTAGACATGAACAGCTGACCACGTTACTAAAACAGAAGCGAGTGTCTTTACTCAAAAATGAATGCGTTACATTGCCTCAGTAGTGACCAACTATCTTTTTTTCGTTCTTTGGTCAACGTGAAGTTAAAAGTGGCATATGACCTGAAAACAAATATATGACAGGTCGATCCACCAAACCACGTTAATGTTGCTTGCCTCCGGGATTCGGAGGGCAAATATTTAATACTGGTGAACTTTGGTTCACATGCAAACAGTCAAGGGCAACTGTACACCACCCAAATTCATGCACGACTTCAATTTGTCCGTCCATCTGGTGCGACTAAATCGTGACAGGTAAACGGCACGAATCGAGGCAAAGACATGATTACAGGTGTAAGCGTATGTCAGCCCCAGCCCTCCCCTCCCCCCCCTTTTTTTTTCCTGCAAAAAAAAATAAAATAAAAAAACATTACAATTGCGTATTACTCCGCCAAAAAGTAACTCCTTCCTGTTCGAAAAATACGTTTGTACCTTACTCGGTCGAAAAGCTGTTTGTTCCTGTTCGCAAGAAGGAACAAAATCCTTACTTCGTTACAAAAAATGTAACGAGTTATATGTAACCTGGCAGGTACGATTCTCAAGCTTGCTTATAGTAGAGAATTTTCGCGTTGCTGGTGGGAGCTTCCGCCGTCACTTAGAGAACAGATTGAGCCCGGGGGTTTTGCAATCCGCAGTTTACAATCAACGAAAAGTCACTAATGACTCAGATGAATTCTGATTTCAATGGGAAGTCCCCTGAACTGTCTAGTCCACTGACATATGTAGAGAAATCGATCACTTCTGCTCGTGGGCTATATGGTGGCGAATGCTTTCGCTAACTGCTCCTTTTATGACGAAAATACTTCATCCTCTTCCTCGGTATAGTCATTGTCACAATCATGATCGCCAGGACTTTTTTGTTATCTACAAGCGAAATTTATGCATCATTATAATTTCCAAATCGTTCCCGAATTCCAATTTAGCGTACACGGGCTCCACACGCACTAGCTCCACCACTTGTTTTTATTGTTTAATTTGTATGCTTTGCTGAACAACAGGGTTTACTTCGGAGACAGGAAAAAAATACTCAAATGTCCCTACACCTGGGTAAGAATTCTTTCCTACATAGGGACCACTCCCCACGTCTGGATGACAAAGTCCCCCTATCCGGGGAGAAACGCATACAAGTCGGTAACACAACCTGGAAACTGCGTACGCTAGTCACCTCCATTGCGCGTTATTATGAAAGGGCCGCTATTACATGAGAGTGGATTCAGGAGTATGGAAAGGGGACCCGTCGGCTGTGGAACGACAAGAAGAAACCGCACGCCCGGCGAATTTTCAGCGCGTAACGGAAAGACGGAAAAGGACGGGCGTAATGCCTATAATGTCCCTCGAGGGATTACGGCTTTCGCTCAAGGAGGACCCTGGACTAATGGTTGATGTCGTTTCCCGCGTCAGAGCGCGATCGTCGGAGGCGTATATTAAAGGGTTTGCGGACGTGCGACGTGCTCGCGTAGCTTCGTCCTCGGCCGCTTCGGAGGTAATTTTGTTTTTTCGCGAGACGCACAAAGAAGAAGGCTAAATGGTGCGCCTAATATAGAGCTTTGAATCGCTTATCCCCCGTGCGAAAAATGCTGCGTCACCGAGCTGTGGGCGCATGCGCAGCGTCTGATGTGCCACACAGCAGAGCAACAGCGCATGCTCAACAGGCGTTCCACAGCCCAGCAGACAAAGATGGCAGCGCGCAGAAGGCGATTTTGGCAAAGGTCTATATGCCTAACTTAGAGCGTAACAAAGGGCGGGGTGGGCCGCATTTACTGCGCGTGGTTGGTTCAGCTAATTAAAGTCCCTCGATACTTCTTTGTTTATATATTTATTTATGCAGTTATTTATTTATGCATTTATTTTAAAGATACTGCCGGCCCACGTTTGAGGGCCGAGGCATGGACAGGACGAAAGAAAAATATTGTCAGCAAAACAAATATGTAGTTATAAACATACAGTAAAACGCGTAAGCAACTTAGTCTGTACAGTTCATCCAAACAAAAAAAAAGCTCATCAATGGCACTAAAGAATGAAGCGAAGGAGACACTGTCCACCACGCTGCGGGGCAACTCGTTCAACTCACAAACAGTACGCGGAAAAAAATAATATTTAAAAACATAGTTCCCGCAACGAAACTCACGAATAAGTTTCTCGTGCTTCTGTCTGGTATCACGGCTCAAGTTAAACTGAAGGAAGGCGTCAAACTTGCAAGTTTTGTTAGGTATAATGTGATGTAGAAATTTTAGGCAATTTACTTTCCCTCGACATGACAACTCAGACAGTCCAGACACAGTGTACAACGGTGAAACGTGTTGATTCTTGGCCATATGACTTATAAATGAATCTAAGAGACTTTCTTTAAACCCCCTCCAACTAATTTATATACGATCGTGAATGCGAGTCCTATAATATGTCAGCATATACTAGTAAAGGACGAATTAGAGTTTTATACGCTGTTAGCTTCGTTTCAGGAGTGCAGTAAATCATAGACCTCCGGAGTGACCACGGCTCTCTAGACGCTTAGGTGACAACCTGCCCAATGTGAAGGGACTAGCTTAAGTTAGAGGTAATTGTGACACCTAGATACTTTTACAAGTAGCGACAACCAATACAAACGACAAAATACAGTCCGCTGGAACAAAATGGCGTCGTTCAGTTCAGTCTTCTGCAGTGAGACGCCATTCGCTTTCTAAAACCTGCACCGTCACGCATTCGGCGCTTCAAAGAATGTCGCTACTTGTAGGAAGCTCTCATCTAGGAACTTTAGGTTCAGCAGACGATATAACTTTTGGCGCTGCATCCATCGCATCGTAGCGTTGACTGCGGTAGGACAAAATTATAAAACGCAGTATGACTCTATTGACATCCACGCGGATACGATACAAACATATGTAGAACCCAGTTCTGTTTCTTTTTCTCTTTTTTTTTTCTAAGCAAGCAGGTTCTTGTTTTACGAAAAAGAAACGTAAAACACTACAGCCCGTCCAGTGTTCTTAAACCTCCGTCGCTTGTTCTTTTTCGACGGAAACAAACGCGCCAACACAAAGAAAGCCAAATGACTTAGGGGCTGGAGCACCATGGAGCACATGTCAATTTGGGGGCGTAATTTTCAGACAACGAATTCAAACGTCGCCGAGTAAAAGTCCTCCACTTTAGAAAGGGCACGACAGGTGACCTCGCTCGCCGTGCCACCATTTCAGGAACCTAATTGGTTTTCATCCTTCCTTCTTTATTCGCATATAAAATAAAAAGAAAAAAATGTTTTTTTAGGTCGATTTTTAAGACTAATTGGAATTCGAACGTCCCACCTAAACAATTCTGAAAAACCTCCAACCCAATAATTGAACGATGTAAAACATTTCGAGAAAGTCAAAACCAAAATTGGGGGAAGGTGGGGATTTTATGCTCAGTCTCAGCGTAGCTTGGAAAACGGCTAATGCTACGAGTTCAGTGGGCCAATAAGATTCTTCGAGACGAGCTCATGTCAATACAGTCACAGGGGACACTCCCGCAGATCGATGTCACGTGGCCCGCTCCGATTCTTCTTTATGGAACGCCCCAGCCGTGCAACTTTCGCCGCTTTCCAGGCTATTCTGAAACGCAAATCCTAAACGGCGCTTTCTATCTTTTATTTTTTTTTAGTCTCGTTTTTGTTTATGAAATCAAAAAAGGTCGTGTTCCGCTCCCCAAAAAATAACTACAGAAAAAAGTGTAATCTGTTAGGTTTAGCGTCGAAGGCGCGACTCAAGGTAGAGGCTCATTTCTTTAGACGCGAACATTTCTCTTCCTTCGCCGTTGAATTCTTTTGTACTATAGTAATAATCGGGAGAACCGAGGAATTTAGGTGCCGCATGGCGCGCCTCGCACATTTCTTTTTTAGTTCGGATCAAGTCTGCAAGTCATTTGCGCGCTCGGAAAATAATCGTGTTTGCGCAACGGCGCCGAGCACGCTTGGGATCGTTTGGATCGGCGGGTATTTCGACAAAGTCCTCGCTAACAATGTGCGAGCGCAGGTCGGCGGAGTTGAGTTTCTTTGTGATCGCAGTTTCTTTCCTCTTTATACGTGGCTGTTTTCTCGGGTATATTTCTTCACGCACATACCATGGCTTGATCACCTTGACAAAGTTCGCTTTGAAGAGGGCTTAGTGGAGATATGTGCTCAATTAGCATCGAGCAAGCCGTACCTGCATGTCAAATGAAGTTGATATTTGGTAAGGCTTTTCGGGATCTACGATTCGGAGCCCGAGGCGTTAGGGCATGTTAATAAAACAAAGCAATTACCACAAACTCAGCCGCGCCCCCTCTTGCGGCACAGCCTCGGCCATTCACTCAGCCTTACACATGAAACACCTCTACATTCGAAAAAAATATATATACAGGGTGTTTACGAAACGTGGAGAAATTCGATATTGGAAAAACTACGCGTCGCAACAAAAAAAAACGCTTGTGTCGTTTTGGTCCTGATCCAGGGGCCTATTTAGGAAAATTATTAAAGTCCGGGATAATTAGATTCTTAATTATTTTTGCGTAATTAACTTTTTTAATATTGGGTTGAAGGGCATATTTTCAAATAGGAAATTGCTCAACATCATCAAAAAACACTAAATCAACAAATTGCAGTACGATAGAAGGCACACGAAGCATTTTACGGCTTTCTGGAAAACCGCACAGATTCGACTTTTTTTAAGTTTCGGTTTGCTATCGGAGCGCATCTCGGCCCCGGCGGCATCGCGCCCCGTGGAGAAATAGTGCAACCAGCTTCTGCTGCGTCGCGCGATGACAGCGCAGCAGAGGTTGGTGGCACTATTTATCCACGTCGAACTTGTGCGGTTTTCCAGAAAGCCATAAAATGCTTCGCGTGCCGTCTATCGTTCTGCAATTTGGTGATATAGTGTTTTTTGATGATGCTGAGCAATTTTCTAATTGAAACCATGCCCTTAAAGGGTGGCTGAACCGAAATCTGGATTCCTCAAAACACGCGGCAATAGCGTGCAACGGGATGCTACAAAGACCAAAACATCACTCATACAGCGATATCTCAAACGGATGACCGTATTTTTCAAGAAAAGGAGGCGCAATTGACAGGTTTGTTGACGTCATGTTTCTCCGGGAAGGAGAGAGAACGGCCCGCGTCTTCTCCGCCTCGCCGCATTGAGGGAGCGAAGCGAAGAGAGGAGGAAACTAGGTATCTTGACGTCACACGCCTCGTCGGCCTTGTTCAATCTCGACCTCTATTTTCAAAAGTAGGGCCGTCCATTCGAGATATCGCCTTACGAGTAGTGTTATAGGGATTGCAGCGTCCCGCCTACATCTCCTGCATTGTTTTTCTGAAATCCAAATTTCGGTTCACCATCCCTTTAAAGGGGCAGTGCAACGATTTTAATGTTGAAAGAATTGGCAGTTTGGATTTTTTATATTGTTGATGCAAGCCCAAGTGACCAAAAACGCGTCCCCTTTCCCCGAAAAACTGCTATTCTGCTGCGTAATCGCAAAGCAAAAAACGAATTATTTGCCGATCTGCAGCCGCCTGTCGGGGTAACGGGAACTAAAATGACACCGACTCTGGGGGTACGCGGAAGTCAACAGACCCTGTCCCCCTCCGCTGCTACACTCGCCGTCAGCCCCGCGGTGAACGGTCCTTTCTGTCGATCGCTTGCCGCGAGCTTCGACGAGGCTAATCCTTTCAAAGTTGACAATCACCGAGGAAGCGGCTGGTCTCCGAAAAGATACCCCAAGGGAAACTACGTGAACCTCCAGAGTACGTCACTCGAAAGTCGACGTGGAGAGTGGAGGGGCACTTTGACCTTCGATCTGTTTTATTTTTTTTAATAGGAACTAGCGCTCCCAAGAAAATACGGTTTTCTGCTTTTCGTTCTATAGGTGACGCGGATTAATTTCCGCGGTTAATTGGCCAAAGTCTGAAAATTGTTGCACAGCCCCTTTAAACCCAATATGAAAAAAGTTAACTACGCAAAAATAACTAACAATCTAATCATCCCGTACTTCAATAACTTTCCTAAATAGGCCCCTGGCCCAGGACCAAAACGACATAAGCCTTTTTTTGTTGCGACGCGTAATTTTCGCAATATTGAATTTGTCCACCTTTCGTGAAACACTCTGTATATATACGAGTGGTTTGATTTGAAATCGAACAGGCTTGTCAGAATGGGTCGTTCGACTTTTTTTTTTAAATATATGTAATTGCCACATTTTTGGAAAAAACAAAACCGCTTTTCAAAATGTTTTACAAAAATATTTCGCTTCACAAATTATTACTGAGTGGAGCAGGGTGAATATCTGTTTTTTACTCCGTGATTTTTCTACCCAGTTCTGTGCGCTGGTATGAATACGGGAAGCATACAAAATTCACAGTACTGTTTTGTGCCCTTGTATGTTATTCCGACTATTTGTTGGTTCAAAGGAAAATACTTTTGTGTTTTGTTTATTGAGGTAAAAAATGCCAAACATCGTCTCTTTAACAATCCGATGACATTTTGAGAGCCATGTAACTCGTGAGTCGTGAGTTATATTTGTCGCTTACCAAATACTATTCGGGTGTAGCCCTATAGACCTTTTCTGCAAGTGCGCCGCCATCTTGATTTGACGTCACTTCCAGTATGGGCGAAAAAATTGTTTTGCCTTTGCCACGCCAATAGAAGGCATTTAGGATATAAGCGTAACCGGCACACTTTCTCGTTTTGCCTCCCCTTTATTTTTTTACTATTTGCAGGTTGAAACGTTGGATTATTTTTTCGTCGCCCATACCCGATACGCCTATTAGGTGGCTGGGGACGAGAGAACACAGAAAAGGTCTATACATTGCATATCGACGGGCATAAGTTTAGTTTATTTTATTTTCACTGAATTTTTTATATAAAATTTGAAATATCGTCGAAAATGAAATTAACCGATATTTTGAACCCACTTTATCGAAAAAGGACAGTTTTTATCTCGTTCATTTTTTTTATTATTGCTGCCGATCATATGAACTTTCAATTGGCTTGATGCGATTTTCCCCTTTTTTTGTTGTATCTTCTCTAGAAGTGATCGAAATCGCTCCCACGTTCTCAGAACGGCCAAACGCAGTTTCCGCAGGTCGGCTTCACTGCAAAGACTATACTGCTTATTTGTGGGTTCAAATGCAGCGGGTAAATTCATTTTGATTGAGAACACCCGTGCTTGGCTACATATTGTATTTTCATAATTTTTTAATAATGGCAACTAACATTCCTTAGTCTGATAGTTAGCGGTGCAGCGGATGTCCCATTATCCGATGTCTAAAGCTAGGGCACAAAGGGCGGAGAAAACGGAACGAGCTCTTCATGTAACCAGACCGGGATCATATTTCTGTTTGTGCTCTACACAACTTGTAAGGCACGTACAGCACGCCCGGCCCTTCGCGCTAGAGGCCCATCTCCGTTACACCAAGGAAGCATCCGGCACGGGCGCCAATCTATGATGTGTCTTGTCGCATGCGAACAAATAACCATGTAACTGGCTGTTCTGTATTGTCAGCGTGTATATCAATTCAAAAATATGTAATATCACATGCCCCTCTTTAAGAAGGAAAAGCAGTTCGCAAAAAAAAGTGAGGAAAATGGGCTGAGTTTACATGAAGCGAAGACAATTTTCTACAGAACACAAACACCGATTGGCGATAAATAGTCACTTTTACTAATTAATGCTAATATATTTAGGATGTACTTGTAAAACAATATGTTGTTGTGCTTTAAATAATCCAGTTCACGAGCAACGCAATGTTGGAACTTTTTGGCAGCGGCTTCGGCTTGCTTCTGCGGAGACGATCAAGCGCGACGGCGAGCAGAACTTTGTACCGCAGCGGTCGGATGCAGCCGAGAAGTTCAATAGCGTGGTAAGTCCAGCGAGACGGACAGAACGAAAACTGGAGCCAAAGCGAGCGAGTGGTGAACCCGAGACGGTGGCCCTTCTGTTTGAACAAGTGTGTGCCGTTAAAAATAAAACTGTTGGGTTTTGTTAAAGACTGATCGATATCTCTGATGCCAAGAGGCAACGATTCCCACATGCACAGAAGGCAGCGAAAGTAGTCACTTATATATCTACACAATTTTTTAGCCCGCGTTTTTCTACCAATTAGTTTAAGTTCTGTGTTCCTATATTAACGCTGGGGCCGCAAGCGCTCCGATGAATGATGACATACTCAAACCATATTTCTTAGTCATCTGTCGAGTTGTGCCCCTATTTTGATACAGTATCGCGCAGAAAACAAAATTAAAAGCTCTTTGCATATTAAAGCAAAAAAGCCTCACATATCTCATATAGGATATTATTAGGTCCTTCCTTTTTATGGCAACGGGCGCGGGGGAGGGGGGAGAAGGGAGGCTGGGCATGATTAAACGAACCTTCAGACACGACTCAAAGTGCCGTCAACCGTCGACATGCCTTCCTTTTGATACTGGCACAGAGCCGGGCGCTTTTCTGTCTTCTCACCCTAATTTCCTCATTCACTAACGTCAACTTAAAAACTCGCGCAACAGAAGAAAAAAAAAACGAGAACCAAAAACCAAATTTACTTCTAAGGCGGCAACTACGAAGCAGCGCTAAGTTCCGGAAATGAGGTTGCGCGCTTTCCCACATTGCAGTCGGTCGCGGCGCTGAATTGTTTTTGCTCCTGCCTGCTCATTGCCGCCTCTCATATGCGTTTCCTGTCCTTGCCGCTATTTTCCGCATTCTGATAAAGAGTAAAGCAGTACCAAAGGCCCCCTTTTCAACCGAGCTTAAAGCGAGTGGCGACGGTTTGGGGCTCATATAAAATATATCGGCCGGGGCGTGCTGAAGAAGCCGGGGAGGGAGGAAGCGTGATCGATGGCGCAGTTTAAGACAATCTCTGTCCTCGCATTAAGCGAGTCTCCGAGCTCCCTAAAGCTTAGAGGCTGCAGCGGCCAAGCTCACAAAGGCCCGCCTGTTCTGAGAAACAAGGGAAGCCAAAGCTTCGGCTGCGTTGCCGGGTTGCGGGGCCTGCGAAGCTCTTTCCTCGGGCCGCGCTGGATGGGATTGATAAAGTCTCAGGGAAATTAGTGGGTGGAGAGGCGCCTTTAGGAGTTGCGACGGCGAAGGTTGAAGATTTTAATTTATATCTTCCTTCTTTTTTTTTCCTTTACAGCGATCGCCTCTTTAAAAGGGTTGCTAAGAGGGAAGAGGGTTGCAAAGAAAAAGGGCACATTTCGTCCTGCGTCTCCCCTTAATTAATATTCGCTACAGTCTGAAACGTGCGCCGAGCCGCGATGAAAATTTATTGACGGCAGCCACCGGAGGACAAAAAGAAACGACACTCGACAGATTTATTTATTCCCCGAAAGTTTTGAAGATGGAGGGTTCGTCTCTGTGCTTCCCGGTTGCTCTCGGGAAACTTGAGAAAGTTTTCCGAAGGTTGGGTCGAGTGGTTTCAAGAGATGGCTCGCTCAAAGAACGCCGAGTTCTGTGGTATTCCCTTCTGCGTCGATGTCTCGTTTTGTTTGTATTAGGGCGGACTGGGTTCTGTGTTTCGGGTGGGCGTACCTTCTTCCGATGCATCTCACGCCTCCTCCCAAAATGGGCATACTCTGAGTAGTGCAAATAATAGGTTTTGGAAACTGAGCCCGAATGATTAGGGTGCGCGATCGGCATCGTACTGGACGGTTGAGCAGCCTGGGTTTGGTTATCGGACAATAGATTACTCCATGCTTAGCTAGTTTTGAAGCGCTTCGAGGGGCGGAAGTTGGTTTCAGGGGTTGTTCAGCTCCGAAGGGAACTTCGAGATTGCAATAACTCGGGCAGCAAACTATGGTTTAAAGGTTTGGTCATATTAATCATGGTAGGTATTAATAAAAACTTGCCTAGTGAAACGTCTTATTTGTATTAAGAACTTGCTTGGTCTAATAAACGCATATGATCAAATAAGATCATATAAGAGCATACAAGAACCTTTAAAGCACAATATAAGATTATATGAGAAGTTATAAGAAACTGATAAGAAGTTTTTTATAACATCTTATATAATCTTATATTGTTTTTATATGATATCATAAGCTTCTTCTATGATCTTATTTGATCATATGTGTTTTTTGAACCAAGAAATTTGTTACACCTAAGACTTTTCACTAGGGATGTCGCCATCCCGAAAGGAAAGGTTTTCTTAAGTTATTTATATTTTAATCCAATGCAGCACGCATGCACACATCGTTAAGTCGGTTCTCGGTTTTTGTTTTGGCATGCAACAGCTCTCGTTATTGTAACATGAATGCTAGAAACTCTCAGTTGTGAAAGCCAAGTACCCAAACTGACATGCCTGCCCGACACGTCCCGTACCACAATATTTTCTCGCATCGTTCGTAAATACTAGACTGGTCGATACCAGAGCTATCAACGGTAAAAAGTCGACTTGTCTCGCCGACATTTCTCTCAATCTTATCCTAAATGCTCAAATATAATCACACGCAAAACAGAAACAGTAATCTGAACGCTCATGAAACGTTCATCCCACCATGCTAATAGGTTTTTTTCTTTAGGAAGACGTTCACCACCATTCTCTAAAACGTTGTTCGACCGAAAATTGTGGACGGGGCTTCCTTCATTCAGCAAAGTCTTTCGCTAAGATTACCACTGTCAAGCTAGTAAGGTTTTGAGAAATATCTTTCACCGGCACTACACATTTTATCATCATAATTCACTATCCTCCTAAAGAATCGGGGAGCATTGCATAGAGGGGAATTCATTAATGAATCTTCCACCAGCCCCAAGTTAACAAGCAGACAAACATAAATATCGAATTACATCGAGATAACGTAACCTAATTTGAGTATAGTAATTGTCAACGAAGAAAGTGTAATGAACCAGAAGAAAAAAATGTTATGACCGGTAAGTACGTATAAAAGTGAACCTGACTTGAAAGTATAGCGTCAGGGGTCAAAAAAAAAAAAAGAACCCGTGAAATGGCTAAAATTTTTGCAGCAGTCTTCGGTTATACTAAACCTACGCGCAAGTGGTAAGCCCTACGTATAAACGTTGCTGGTCGGGAAGTATAGCATAGTCTCTGACATGGCTCATTTACTATATACATAAAAAACGAGGTTCTGGGCAACTCCTAGAAATGACGAGAAAGCTAACACGTCGGTGTCGAACACACCGGAAACATTTGGACAGTAGAACGTGGGAGGAGGCAAACGAACACCACGAGACCCCCAATTCATCCGAATCGACGCACTTCCCCCGACCCCCTCAGTCTCCGGAAGTTCGTCCATGCGGTAGCTCCGACGCGAGTAGCCGGCAGCGGGAAACCCGACGTGCGCCGAATCGCGGGCGACACCGAGCCCCAATCTGCGCGCGTCTTCCGCGTGCAGCGCCGGTGTAACGGCCGACCCGACCACAACGACGGCGTAATTCGATAAGGAAAATTTACGAGCCGTATAGACGCTCACGCCGCAACCACAATAAACAAGAAAAAAAGGGGGCACGAAACGAACCCCGGTGCCCGCAAACAAAGAGGGAAGACTCGCTCGTCTTACGGCGCGCGTCACACGCCAGCACCGCGTACGGTGTGCTGCTCCTCGGGAGTCCGAGGAAAGGGCCGGGTAGAAATCACGCCCCAGAGCCGAGACATGACTGGACTCGTGCCGGCGCGGCCTACAGCTCCTCGCAGCCGCGAGGTTCTTCCGCGGGCGTTGGGAGGTGCACGCGCCATTTAATGAATCAGTCGGGCTCGGAGCAAGCCAGAACTTTGGCGGCGCCTTGCACGGTCACGCGGGGAGCCACCGAGGTGTAATTTAATCAGGGAAGCGAAGGAAGAGGGAGTGGTAGAGGCTCGTCCGAGATGCCGCGGTGGTGGCCACCTAACCGGGTTACTTGCATCGCCGCCGCATCATCAGGCTCGATTCATACGACGGACGCTGCTCCGGAGGCTGGGAGTTGTCTGTGCACGCCCGGTGGCAGGGGAAAAATCTTAGTGCGCCGGGGAAGCTGGAGGAGACAGCTCGGCCTGGGGAGCCGAGCGTCGGCGGCAGGTTGTGTTCGGCCTGCGTGAAGAGGCCACTGGCCGAGGCCGGCTAATGCGGACGGGCTAAGAGACTGGACGGCACGTTTGACAGTGCGGTCCGCCGTTCGTGCGTCGGATGTTGAGCCCGTTCGACAACGACAAGGCGGAAAGCGAGTGCGTTCAGTCATGTCTTCGTTAATACGAGCACCTGCGTTACTCGCACTGATCGTCCACAAAATGAGTCGTCCGCTACAATGACACAGAAATACACGTATTTATCCAATTTCTCCCTGAAACATTTTGTTCCCTTAGCAGGAAACCATATTAAAAGGGGCTCCATATTAAGGGGACATGACTGTCTAAGGTAGAGACACAAAAAAAAAAGTTTTAATAGTATAGCTGCTTTCTTGAAGTCATAGTCTCGGATTTGTGAAGCTGAGTGTGCTGCAGTTCATCCGTGGATGCACACCGCTAAACGACTTAAGAACATCATTAAAAATAAATACTGTAAAAGGGACTGATGTCGTTGTTGGTCTATATAACGTTAATATCCTAAATACCAATGATATAAAAGGTTAACAATTGCAGGATAAGTCCCTCCCACTTTAACGGAGCGAACGCTGGAGAGGGGACAAGCGGAGAGAAGGAAACCAGCAATAATAACGAGCAAAAAGCTTTGTGGGAAGGGCTTGTTCTGCTTTTCTTAGCCTGAAACAGGCTGTAAAGAGGAGGTGCTGCGATCACGCGTGGAAGAAAGGTTCGGCAATTTGTCCCACAGAGCGTAGTATCCTGTTTCGACAGCAGCGTGCCACCTTGCTCCCTAGCCCTAGCGGAGAGAAGGTAGCTCGCTAGCTCAGATAACACCCTGCTCGGCAGCCTGAAGTGTGGGGCCACTCCAGTCCATTGGGCAATCCTAGCTATCCTTATCATATTCTTAATTTTACCCCGTATATAAATAATTCATAATCGACAACGCCAACGGCTTCTTTCGCCCTAAAGGCCGCGTTCATACACCAGATAAAAGGCACTGCTAATGCCGAAACGTACACCAGATCAATATTTGTTTATCCTGTTCCATACTATCGCTTCGCAAGTTCTACTAAGCAACTTTTGTTGGGATGACAACGCTCACCTCCTCGGGTCAAACATCCGTTCATTCGGCGAGTCACGCCGGAGTTAAGAAAATACTAAACGACGAGGATCCTCACAGTGCCGCCAACTCTCCCCGGAACCTTAGGAGTGGACTAAGCGTTTGCACCCCCATAAAACTCGACACCCGTCTTGGCAAACAGGCCGTCGATGGGTGCAACCGATCCGGCAGCAGCTTCCCAAAACATGGAGCCTCTCGTTCGGGTCCTGTGTAAACACGAGCCACTTGAGTGTCCGCACACACTTAGTCCTAAGGTAAACAGGGCGAGACAGTAGGCCTCCCAGCGGGCCCACCGGCGAGAACTGCGGATAATACTCTATGGCTGCTTGAGGTGGACCTCCAAGGAAGCTACGAGACGCCCGAGCCAATCAAAATGTCAAAACTGTACCCCTTGGCATTCCGCCAAACTTAGCTAAACTTCGTTTGACCATAAGTCCGAACGCAGCCACGAATCCTACATAACGATAATCAAGCAGTGCAAAAGCGCAACGTCACTGCGTCCATCAACTTTTGTTGGGTATTTAATCACAGACGAAATCAATCGTGTGCGGATCACGCACCGCGACTTTACACGTTTAGTCTATGCGTCTGTGTACGCACAGACGCACAGTTTGTGTTTTTATACGCTCTGCCTTACGTAGAAGTAAAGCATAAATTCCACAATAATGGCGTGCGTCTCGCGACCCAGGTGATTCACGTAAAGGGCTATGAATCAGACTGAATGTGAATAAAAGAGGCTTCGACGTCACTGATTTGTGAGCAGTATATATTACATCATCTCAGCGATTGCGCGTTTTCAAGCATCGGGCTTCCCGATAAGCAGATTACAAAACGCGACCGAGTTTTTGATAGCCTGACTCACGCTCGTCGACTGCGTGAAACGCCGTATAAGCAGCGATAAAAGTCCGCTTCGGACCGCTGTGTGGCGACGTTCGCGATATGATCGAAAGCGAAAGCCCGTTTACTAGCAGACGCGGCAGGTGTCGTCACTGTCGTTTCATATGCGACGCGTCCGCGCTAAGAGCTCCTCAACCAGCAAACAGGCGGTGCACGGAATCTCCCCTCCTCCCCCTTTTTGTGCACTTCGTCCACGCGGTGTGGCGATCGACGAAGCATCGAGCGAGAAGCGGTCCCTTTTAATCGCCGCCCGGGGGCCATATCGCTGAGTGCAGGGGTGGGCGGCTCTCCTTTATCCCGTCCAGCGGGTCAGGTGCGGGAACGCACCCGCACAAAAACGCAGGTATAAAGCGAGAAGCGGGGGCGAGGCGTCAGCTGCGGCAAACGGGCCGGCGTCGCCGAGCGGCTTAATCGGAGAAGCGAGCCACGCGAAGGCCCATCTCTGGCAGGAGCAGGGCGCGGCGGCCGCGGCGGCAGCCATGCTCCGCTCACGCCTAAGTCGGCAGTGCGGTGGAAGCTACGTGCTCGTTCGACCAGTCATACGCCTCTCTTTCACCACGCGATCAAGCTCCCTTCTACACCGACGCATAGGAAGCGGGGTCAGGTGATGAGAGGAAGGCATTTCATTGGGCCGGTGCGCGTGTGGCTTCCTCCCCAGTTTCAGCTTAGGAAGGTGGCTGGAGTATAGGCTAACGGTCCTCGACAAATATTTACGCGGGTGTGCTGCGAGAGGACAGCCCGGGATAACGACCAGTTGCGGGACAAAGGCACGCCCTCGGGAACGACGACGCGGGGTTCGATACCGACCCGGAGTAAAGCCGCTCATAACAGCCGCCGCCGCCGCCGCCTCCCGCCGGGTACGGTGACAGGCGGACGCCCGGAGTCACTTGCTCGGTCGACGTCGGGAGGGTGTCCACTGGAGACGTGGGCTGTGCTCGCCCGATGTGAGGCCGGAGGGTGTTAGAAGGGGTGATTGCTGCACTTATTGATGCATGACGAGAAAAAAAATATAAACGCAAACAGACAATGCGAGATGGAGAATGATGTTTCAGGCAGATACAGGGCCTAGAAGTGGGACCATTCGCAGGCATATTATTAGAGTCGCGGATTGGAATTGGAGTCACATTGCCGAAGGGATAGTGGCGTCATTGCTGTCAGGCCAGAGTTCATGAAATGGCAACAGTTCGAAGGGCGTCGTCAGGGTACCGAAGGCAGACTTAATTACGGAATGAATATTATATGCCTAATAAAATAACAGGTTGAAATTCATTTGCAAAACAAAACATTTTGGAAATTGTTCATTCGCTCGCTTCATGCCAGGGCTCGGCGCTTGCGGTAGCGTAGTCCAGCAACTTGTGTCAAGAAAAATGTTTGTACAAGCAGGCGTTTCATGACTACGTTCAATGTAGCAAAACATAATTAAAACACCTTAGATTCTCTTTTAACTGTAAAACGTACCACGATTATTACGTAACCCGTAAGTTTTGTCGGTTACCCTCAACGCCGTGGTCCCCAACGCAGAAATGGTATTTTTGCTCAAAGCGCGCTTCCCCGCATAAAGGGTCTACTTGCAGAGAAGCACACTCAAGGAGAACTCTTCAGCACTTGCACTCTGCGACAACTTTTCTTGGCAATGCATTCAAAGGTAAGAGCACGCCTACCCTCTCCCATTTTGAGCGCTAATTAAAGCTGAGCGCGCGGTCTCCTCCTCTTCTCGGAAATGCCAAGAAACGTTGTCGCCGGGTGTAGTTCAGCTCCGATGAGGCACACTCCCGATTTTATTTGGAAACGCCATTAACGCAATATTTATATACCTCGAAGCTCGGCGCAATGCACAGGTAAAGAACTATTTGTAAATTGACTCACCAAAACTATCCTTTTTTTGTTTTTGTTTTTTTAGAGAGGGTGTTAATTTGATGCCACATTCGAGGGCGCTGTTTAGGGCACATGCTCAGAACGAGCTAACATTAATAATAGGCTGCTAACACCGTCAACCATAATGGCGTGGAATGCACGTTGCGAAAGAACTATGGAAGCTCGCCGTCAGCACGCGTTCAGCGTTCGCGCACACGGCTATGGCGGCAAGGGAATACTCCCTGTATCAGTAGCAACTAATTTTGTTGGGCTCGGTCGCGCCTTAATATGAACTAACAGCGAATGCTACAAGACTGAGAAGACAGATTTTACAGCGGCTGCTGCTGCTGCTCACTCGCTCGTGCAGCAATTAAGGCACGATGAAATCCAAGAAGGTCGCGCTTGTAGCCTCTATTGCTAGTAGAGAAAATATAAACGCTGCAGGTCATCAACCTAGCATGTCAAGACAACTGTGATTGCGAATTGTCCCAATATGACATACACAAAATTGTGACAGCGAATTTAATGTATTTATGAACTGTTCAAAAATCACTACGTGAAACGTGCGACGTTCAAAACGACGCGTTTTCAATCCGGCGATCGCTTGTTCTTGTTAACTGTGTCGGGTTCAGTACATTGCATGTTAACGTTAGAAGCAACATGTTTTACTAGATTTCTCTGCTCGCCCGCGTGATTCATTTGCCACATACGTTCCCCGGAAAAAGCAAATCCGAAAAATCTGAGGCGCCAACCTGTGGGCGACATCCAGACGGGACACTTTCTTATGAGCGTTTCACATAGTGTTCCGCTAACCCGCCTCAATACCCCGACATAGTTGGGCGGTCATAAAGTCTCATTGGCGAAATTTAAAGCATAAGCGTCGATAAAGAGATTATGACCCCATATACTTCACTGATGTTCTAGTGTTCAAGAGATGTTTCGCGTAGAAAGGGGCACCGTGAAAGCGGCTTATCTTTAGACCCCGTCCTCTCTTAATAGCCTCACGGAAAAAATACAACTTTTCTGCTCATAACCGAACAAAACTAGCGAAGAAATAAATAAAATGTACTTCCTGTCTTTATTTCAGGACAGCGGCACGGTATGCGTCTATGCCCTATAAACATTTTACGTTATGGTAGTCAACGACAGGAGTGACAAAAGGTCGTCGTTTACTGCCGCCATAAAAGCTGCAAAAGGGTATATGTCTTTTCTGGGAAGACGGACACGCGAAAAGAAAAAAAACATAAGCATGGACATTGATAGCTTCATCGTCGCGTTATTTATAGGAGCGTGACGGCGATATGACCACCGCTGTAGTTGTCTTCGGAACTAATGTCGCATCGCGGGTTACTGCGTTGTTCATTCTTAACACCGGCTATTACGAGCCCCAAAAATGTCTAAACTTCATTTCATGAATATTTAGACACCCCAAGGTTACACCACTTCAACGTACTGTATGGCATTACGCCTAAAAAGAAAAAAAAGCTATGACCTCTAACCTGGCGTGCTTTGGCCTGCATCACGCTACAGTAAACGTTAAAATAAAAATAAAATAAAAAAACAAAGTAGGGTTAGGCGTAAATAAAAAAGTAAGAAACGCTGATATTAGAGTGTCTTAATATATGTACACACACACTGGTATAAGCCGTGTTCCAATATGCGTACACCCTCATTCCTGAGTAAATATTTTGTACACTGGCGTTCGTCAACCTACCCGCGTTTCGCGTGGCTCCATCCATGCTTTCATGTAATGTGACTGCCGTTGTAACTCTGATCTAGTCGAGTATGCTTTTAAGACAGTCAGTAAATAATAACATCTCGGATATTTTACACAGATTTCTTCATGCTTTGGAATGTTTATACGCCCTGGCGTTTCTCGATGCGGGCGTGTATCATTGCGTAAAGTTTTGATGTCCGCGCACACGGCACTCAATCAGAGGCGGATTTATGGGTCGGCTAAGGTAAAGGGGGGGGGGGGGGGGGGGGGGGCATTTGCAAAGGGACCTGACGTCTCGAGCGGAGCGGTTCCCCTACATAATTTCTTCACCTAATAATTGCGATTTCACCCAACACTAAAATTACTTCCTAAAAAATCTTTCGTTGTTTTCATTAAAAAAAGTCGCCCATGTACAGGGCAGGGGAAGCCCTGCCCTGTACACCGACCTTGCACCCAATACGACGAACGACGTCTCTATCCCAATGCAAACAAACATCTGGGCACGCTAGCTGTCGTTACTCACACGTGCCACGTGATCCACATACAGATTGCCATTGTCGTGAACTTCATAGACTTTGACCACTATTGAAGGGGTTCTGAAAACAAGTGTAAAGGAGCTGACTGCCGACCAAATCGCGTCTCGTGCCACCAATATTGCTCTAAACATTTTTTTTTTGCGTAAGCTTTATTTTTTGACACGCGTGTCCCCACGAGACTGTTTAAAATAATATTTTTTTTTCTTTTCAGGGGTTCTTCAAGAACAGTGTATTAGGTCTAAGAACTATCTGCTAAGAATTTATAATAGGTCTTAGTAGTCGACTTCAATGTTCTTCTAAAGAGAATGCCGCCCTATATAATGTCCGATGTCGAAAGCGAGTGACCACGGGAAAAAAATGGAAAGATATTGTTTTAAACAAAATGAAACCGTGCAAGCTGTCCAAACCAACAAATTTAGCAGAAAATGCCCCTTCACCTTCTCCAGAGCAAAACAAAATGGTACAAGCATCGTTTTACAAAATGGCCGATATCACAAACTTCAGTTCCAACTCCCACCTCACCCATCCCCGCTGCGCATAAAGTGCGCGCTGTAGCGGCGTGCGGTCGCATAATCAACGCTGCGTAATGCGCGTTAAAGGTCTCAGGTTGGCAGTCATGCCGCGCCGGCTGAATTGTTAATCTACAACGGAGGCGAAAAAGAGCCGTCTCCCCAAAACTTTTTTTACCACCATCTCGAATTAGACGCGTACAAAAAGGCATTATAGAAGTGATCACTGGGGATTATAACCCAATTTTTTTATGCTAAACGGGTGCTGACGACAAACATCCGCATACCATAGCCACTACTACCCTTGCGGAATATGCATTTCCCACGATCTATAGATTGCAGCTTTACGGCAGAACCAGTTTGCTCTGAATGCGCGCTGTCTGCAACATGCTCAAATACGGCGTCCTGTGAATACTACCAACAAAGAGAGCGAGGGCTTTAACAAAACACAAACTTTCATATTAAAAAAAACTTGAGTGACCTTTATGTCGCGGTCAACTGGCTAATTCATTATAAAAGAGACATGTTCAAAGCATGCATAGATATAAAGCAAGCATCCATCGAAGATGCTTGACGAATGTCCGCGAATAATTCTGTCATTATGAAGGCAGGGAACAGCGTGTCTCTTGTGTGATGTATAAGCAGTCTGAACCCCGGCTTGAGACCGTTTCATGTTGTTGCGAACAGTTCCGTTCCAGTGGTTCGAATACGCCAGCAGATTTCTCTCCCCCAACATCGTTCGCGCTTCTCGCTTTCAGAAGGGGAGCGCCGGCGCAAAGAGAGGTGCCATCTTTCACCAAATAAGTCCTCGGCGAGGTCATTAGTTTGACGCGTGGTAATCAGGCCTTCGAGAACATGCGCCGCCGAGCGAGGAGGACCAATTAACAGCTTTCGGCAGCCGTCCTCGACGAGGCTAGTCTTCTCTCATCAATGCCGGCCCATTCCACTCAGACATTCCGCGTTGTTGTGCGTTACGATGCCAGATCCCTCCGAGCCGTCTTTTATTCGACCATTATCTCTAACTACAGCGCTCTGTAAAACGTTGTGTCCATTTATCGCACCCTCCATCTGACTCACTGTCTTTCTGAATATCCAACAATCTGCCTGTATGTTCGCGCTCGTGTGTGTGTGTGTGTCTGTGTGTGTTTGTGTGCGTATGTGCGTGTGTTTGTGTGTTTGTGTGTTTGTGTGTTTGTGTGCGTGTGTGTGCGTGTGCGTGTGTGTGTGTGTGTGTGTGTGTTTAGCGTTCTATCTGCAATCTCGGCTGCACACAACCGTTCTTCCCGAGGATTAAATGATGGTAGGGTATAGCCACTGACAAAGGGCATAACGGCCGCAATTCCGACAAGTGAAAGGTGTTCATCAGACATGTACACGTTACCCCATAAAAAGTAACTAAATACCGTTACTCGTTAGTCACTCAAACAGTAACTAAATACGTTACTCGTTACCGATTATCAAAAGAAACGCGTGAGTTACCTCAAAAGTAACGAGTTACTTTTCACGTTACTTCTGACGACCAAATACACAACTGTTTTTGTTTCATGGTTTATTGTTTTCTTTATAGTAGTCGTTGCACTTAAGCAGTAGCTGCCTCTTGAAGTTTGTCATCACTTATGTGTTCCCCGCTTCCTTGTAAAATACTATTTCCGGTGACGCTGAAGCGTCGTTCTACTGACGCGCTCAGAAGGAACGCCAGTGTTGTGCTTCAGGAGGAGCTGGTGAATCGTTAACGGAAACTGCGCCTTCACTGAGGACAGCGGGTAATGGGTTATGTGCCTTCCCGTGTTTGACAACCTCGGTTTACATTCGGTCCGTACCTGGTTCTAGAAAGTTCAACCAACGAAGCCTGATTGTGCTCGCTGGGTGAAGGACATTCCCAGCTGTAGAGTTCAGTACAGCAACGTTTATCGCTGACTCTTCAATCGAACTGTTCGACTGACGTGTTCTGCGATATACGTTGCTGTTCTGCTCACAGCTGTTTATTTGTTTATTCGGCGTTTTCCATCTGCCTTTGTCGACAATCAGACACCGGATCCTAAGGCTAGAATAAAAACGATTTCGTTTAAGCGATGTTGCACATAACGCTTAGTCCTCAATAAGTAACGAGATACCGTTACTCATTCACTCAGTCTTAAAAGTAACTAAATTCCGTTACTCGTTCCTTTTCTGAAAAAGTAACTAAATACGTTACTGCGTTACCCAAAATAGTAATTCAAGTACAAGTAACTCGTTACTTGTAACGCGTTACGTACATGTCTGGTGTTCATATAGATACGCCTGGCATTGACAGATTGAAAAGTGTTAACATCGCGGCGCTCGTTCGGTTTATATTCCAGCATCTCTGTATAGAATCCGCAATTAACGGCAACCAGACCACAATGCAAATCCTCCCATTTTCGGGTCTCCTGCGGGGAATAATAGTTCGAAATGATTTAATGGGGTCCTTAAAAGAAGCATACTAGCTGTCTCGTAACAGATCTAATAACCAAGCGTTGGCGCATCCCTTAAGATCAGTCATTAGATACGCAGGTAAAAAGGAGGGGTCTCTCCTCCTACGTAATGCCGTTGAATTTGCATACCTTCGGTGCGAAAAACATTTGCATCAAATCCTACGACAGCTTTATCTGGAGACAAAGGCGAGTCGCCAGAAGGGCTCTTTCGGGGCTAGAATATCCCTACGTCTGTCCACGAACATTTGAGTTCCGGGCACCCTCGTAGCACAAACAGTTCGACCAGGTTGCCCGTATGTTGCCCGTATGAACAGCGTCTCAGTGATCCGAGACCGGGTCAAAGAAGCTATCGCAAAGGCTGGGGCGCGCGAGCGCCTTGAACACCAGTTTAAGGCCCGCTCTGCTCGTGCGCTGGCTTTGGCACCGCTTTCTTGCTCCCAGTCTTAGAGCTGAGGTGATGTAACGCTCCTCGCCTCGCTGAGGCGAGGTAACGAATACATTGGGTCAGGAGAGGGGCATTCCGCCGTTGTTAAAAGGCCGGCGCAAAAGGATGCTCGGAGATGGGGTTGCGTTGCGGCTGGCAATACCGAGAACTAATAAAGGACTAACACCCCGTTGAACTCTAACTACGTTTCTACGTCTTACCCGCAGCCAAGGCTGCGATCCGGCGGAGTCAATGAAGCAGCGATAAAAGTGCCTCGTCACGGCGCGCATCTTCTTTGCTTTGTAACTGACTAATCAAATCACCCGCAGTGACTGCGCGGCGATCCTGGGATTTCTTTCTCTTTTGTGATTGGTTTAGCCGGGGCTGACAAACTAACAAAGGCAACGACCGCCCTGACGAAGTACATTTGGAACTACTTGATTGGCTCCGTCAGACCACAGCGTCAGCTGCTGTCCGACTTAAATTGTATTGCCTCGTGTCATTTGTTTGATGCGATAGGGAGCGAGGGAAATCCAACAAGGGTATCAACAAAGATGCGTTACCAAGAGCGCTTAGCAGGAAAATACATGGCGATGTCCAGTTCATTCTCCCTGGCCATGAGCCGCCATTATCTTCCCGTGACAGCCACCATAAACACGCAAGTCTGCGTCGCGAGCGATGTCGCCTGCTTGTAACAAGCAGGGAGTGCGGTCAGTTGTATCGAGGAACTTAAGTAAGGATTGGTCGCTAAGGGCTTTTCCTCGAATACAGCTATCAAAATAAACTGATATGGTGGCGGTGACCGGTATCCGCCTCTTTCCCTTATGACAAAATGGCGATGCCCGCACACTCGGCGTCATGTCACTCGGAATAAAAATTGTGGTTGCTCCAAACAAAAAGAAAAATATATATATATATAAGATTGGATTAAAGCTTTTGATTCAAGATCGCGATTTCGATACATCCTCAAGTCGACATTGGTTGTGCTAGCTTTTATGACATATATCTACCTAAACATAAAATTACAACCCGAGACATTGGCAATTCGTAAAACACTCAAAACATTATCCTACCATATTCCGGATATCCTGTACAAACATAGTTGGATTAATCGACTGGCCCATGAAATATCCTTCGTACTTCTCTTAAAGAAAAGATACGCTGAACATTACCTATTTAGATGTAATATCGTGCAGCAACCTTGTAATTTCTGCCGTGTGTACTGGTTTCCAGTCTTTTCTGTGGTAAGTTCGTAGGCATGCTGCCTGAGTGCTGTATCGGTGGTTAGCACCTCGTCGGGTGATTTTACTTACTTTTGTCCCAGCCGCCCTGACACGTGTATTAGAATTCACTCAATAAATATGCGCAACAACGAACATATTGTGACGCTCATGCAGGAAAAAGAATTTGTTCTTACGTCTTGAAACAAACTTGGAGCGATTTTCAAGTTAGCGTCAATTTGTATGAAAACTTGAGGAAATCGTGGTGATGCGTTTTACGTTTTATTTATATAATTTTGCTCCACTCTTCGGTTCCTTCCGGGTCGTCGCAGATATAAATGTTTCATGAAGGGATCGAATGAAACAATATGATCCATAATTTCGTCGTTTACCCTGAGACTGGTTTTTTTTTAGTTTAATTCATCGAAAACATTACAATTAAATGCAAAATGTGTCCAAAACATCCAAAAAGGCTCGCAGAATCAAACAAAAAACCAGGTAAAACCTAAATGCACGCATTTCGAGGTTATGTCGAGGAAAGCCACGCAACACAGGTTGTAAAATTATTCAGTTCTTACAATTGTGCTATGTGTAACATATTCCCCCAGACGTTCGCCACTCATCGTCACGTAAAAGAAAACAAGTAAAGCCGGATGACAAAAAATGAAACAAAATAACAAAACCAACATTGCTATGTGCCCGCAAGCTACGTGTTTGTTACATTGTGTGCGACGTGATCGCGATCTCTGTCAGATCTTTTCTGCGTCTGTTCCAGAAGGCTCTCGAGTTCCGAACCACTGAGTGTCATCAACGTTTGTGACAGACCATTGTTCCTCTGCGTAAGCCTTCACGTCCGGTATGCGCGTTTTCGTGGCTTCGCGTTGTCAGCCCATTGTTTTACGGCTGACTTGTTCGAGAAAAATTGACAGGCTGCATCACAAGGCAGGTGAAGTCGATTGAGTGCCTGCCAGTAACCTGCCGCCCAGTTAAACAACCGCAACTGAAGGAGACGTGTCTGGGCCTGGAGAATTCTTTTGAGAATAACGGACGGCAAGGAGGTGATTGCGACAAATGTGTTTTCTTTTTCTATAAGAAAAATTCGTTCGAAACTACGGATACATTTTCGCCCCCATTATAGTCTCTGAGAGCTACGCGGGGCAAGGCCTATTCGGAGGGCATGCCGTCTGCTTCTGGCACAGGGGTTGCGGTGACGTCAGAACGACATCGAGCTCTGATTGGCTTTGACTGGAAGGATAGTGGGTAGACCTCAATGCTAGATGCCTTCCCGTCTACCCACTATTTTTTTTTTATCAGCCAATAAGAGCTTGGCGTTTTGATATCATCGCAGCCCCTGTGCAAGAAGTAGACGAACTTGCGCTCCGGATTATGTTCACGCTTCGTGCTTCGTGATATCATATTTGTCGTTCTTAATCGTCTAACTCCGCAACCCCATCGCCTGCGGAGCGGTCATAAGATGATCGTGACTCGCCGAGCACACGAGCCAAGAAAATCTATTGAAGCGGGCGAAGAAAAAACAGTGGCGCCACTGTGCGGCTCTTAGCAGAAGCACTTCGCACAGACCACGGCCGGACTGGCATAGATTACCTGTGAAGCACCCAACCTTTTAAATCTGTGTCAGGTTTCCTAAACACGGAGCTATTCAAAACGTTCGGGGCCACAGTCGGTGCTAACTTTCCTACACGAGACCTAGAAGTTGAGAACACTGAGGCGAAAAGTGCCGCGATCATCTCAATCCCAGTACGTCTACTCAATCTGCCAGCGTGCAAAGAACAGTCTGATAGTAAGATGAACGAAAAATATGTCTCCTGTACACTCTAAAGAAAGGTGGTGGCGCCATTATACTCCTTGTTACATATACGACACCCCAAAACTTCAGTTCGACGTAGAGCGCACTGACGTCGAATTGACGGCCCCAACTTCTACGAGGGGCTCGATGCCGGTATATATAATATGGGATGAGGACGATTCGTCACGTGCGCACTCGTCACAGGACGATTGGTCACAGGACGATTCGTCACATGGGAACATTTGTCACAGGATGACTCGTCATGCGGGCAACTGGTCACATCGATCGGGCAGGGGACGATAGTAAATTGCAAATTTCAACAACTGCCCACATTCCCTGATGAGGAGTTTCACGACTTCTTACTGTGACATAAACCAATGGTTAGAAAAACTAATTTTACAATACTCATTCACTTTTCCTTTCATCATATTACGACTCTTCAGCAGGTTGACCTAAGTTGCTGGCTTGAACGAGCAATAATCCGACTGGCAACCAAATCAGTTTTTACTTTGCCTTGCATACACGTACCTCTTCGAGAAAACCAATAAGTATCGGAATTCTTTCTGCTGCATGTGTACGAGTACCCCTCGTGCAGCATGCATGGTCTCTACCTCTCTCTGTTGCGATCACCTCCATCCTTTTGAATGTAGTCTGAGTTCAAAATAGTCGCTTTATATGGCCTCCGCATTCACCGTTCGGGACGGACCCAGAAGCTAAAACGTCTGCTACAAATTCTTCCACCTTGAGAAGCGAAAGACATGCTAAGATAAGAGGTGACCCACTTTGTCAGGCCGAACCAACATGGAATGTTCGGGACCGAACCAGAAGGTAAAACGTTTGTTACAAATTCTTCGCCCTTCAGAAGCCAAAGACATACTAAGATATGAGGTGAGCCACTTTGTCCACCCGAACCAAATCGAACAATACATTTTTTGGGGGACGATCTATTGCAGGACCGGTTGGCCGCGTGACGAGTCATCCTATGACGAATTTTCCTGTGTGACGAATCGTCGTGTGACCAATCGTCCTGTGACGAGTGCGCATGCGACGAATAGACAGTATTCCATATAATATATTAAACACCTAAAGTTCCTAGCAAAGCTGAAAAAAATAAAAGAAACATTAAATATTTGCAGCAAGGCCAAACAAAAAAAATGAACACGTACATTAGCTACTTTAATATGTTGTACAGCCCGGCTATCATGCCGCTCGTGAAATCGGTACTTGCGCCTTTGTTGTTCTTGTTAGTTATCAACGATATTCCCGATGAGATGTTTGTCAAAATACGTCTTTATGCCGACGATTGTGTGATGTATAGCGAGGTCAAGAGTGTTGATGACCAAATTAAGCTTAATAATGACTTGAACAAGATTTTGAAATGGTGTGACACATGGCAAATGTGTATAAATTATGACAAAAGTGTTTGTATGTCCGTCACTAACAAAAAGAAGCCACTTTCATTCTCCTATCACATGAACGAACATATACTAAGACGAGTTACTGAATTCAAATATCTGGGTCTCTGGATCAGTTCCGACCTTAGATGGGATAAACAGATCAATTTAATCTCCTCTAACGCCCTCCGTAGATTATTTTTTCTCAGACGAACACTAAAATCAGCCACTTCAGATACTCGACTCCTGGCGTACAAGACTCTTATCCGGCCGACCCTAGAATATGCAAACATTATTTGGGATCCATTTACACAGGTAGGAATTAATCGTCTACAACGAATACAAAATAAAGCTGTCAGATTCATTTTTAACGCCTATAGGAAGGCTTCCGTTTCCGAGCTTAGCAAACAGCTTGGGTTTGTCCCAGTTCAAGAACGAAACCGTATATGCAGACTTCGTTTTTTATTTCAATTAATTAAGGGACAGTATAAAATTAACGTTGAAGAATACATCACTTTCTCGACTGGTTACGCCACCCGAGGAAGAACCCCACTTACGATTACACCTTACCAACCGCGCATCGACGTTTTCAAATTCTCCTTTTTTCCTCGAACGATTGTAGAATGGAATGGGCTTCCTTACGAAATTATTAACCAAGACTCTGTAAGTGCATTTGTTTCCGCTTTGTGTTTTGAATGAGTAACTAGTAACTCTTTGGTACTATATCGCTTCATTTTATGTTACTTTCCACCCTGCTACGATCCCTGATAGGGATCAGCAGTATTTGTAAATAAAAATAAAAAGTTGGTATCGTCGGTTCAACGTCAGTGCGTTGTACGTCGAACTGAAGTTTTGGGGTGTATTAAATGCTGACAAGGGGTGCAAAAATATACCTTTTCTTTTTTCTGCGTGTGGATTTAATCGATTTTTGGGACTGGTGAATGTTATTATGCAGTAATTTCCGGTCTGTCGAACACACAGACGTTTCGTAGAGGTATCCTCCAGCGCAAATGCGGCCAAGAAGCGCGGGCACCTTCGAATAGGGCGGAGCAGAAAGGGCATCAATATACGACGTAACGTGGACGCTGTCACTGGTGGCGCCGCCAACCAGCTGCCCAGCCGGAGCGGCGCACTGCTTCTTGCACAGGGGTTGCAATGATGTCAGAACGCCGAGCAGCCCGAGCTCTTAGTGGCTGATTGAAAAAAACAAAAGAAAGGTGGGTAGATTTTGAGGCATTGAGCATGGAGGTCTACCCACTAACCTTTCAATGAAAGCCAATCAGAGCTCGGCGTCGTTCTGACGTCACTGCAACTCTTGCTCAAGAAGCAGACGACTTGTTCTCCGCATAGGTGTCGAACACTTCCAATAGCCTGCCGAAAAGACTTACCATGTGACGACATAGTGCACCCCGAAAGCACGTTCTCTCCAAAAACACCCCATAATACTGCACCCCTGCGCGATGGTGCCAGCGCTGCGCGGGTATTGTTATCGGAGCGCAAAAACAACCTGAAATATTGCCTATTTACCTGAAATGGACTAGCAAGACTTCCTTCAGCACTCACGTCATAAAGAACCCCCCCCCCTCCCCCAACCAAAGAAAGAAGCTACGATGTTGTAAGGGAAATTTAGTTTAGCTTCGCGAGGCGAACAAGGCACGCCTTGCGAAATGATCTTCGTTTTCGAGGACGCCATCGCTTCTTCCCGAGTGTACCATTAGGGGCTGCGCCTCCACGACCGATCGAGCGTTCATCTCGGGACCAAGCGTCCATCCCGCAGATCTGCGGGGGAGAGAAGGTTTCGTCACAAGGGGCGAGGAGAGCGAAAATATCGAGGCCTGTTTACCCGAAGTTCCAGAGCTCACTGAGCTTCAGTTACGAAAGAAAACTGCGTTAAGATAAATCGATCAGCACAGAAAGAGAAAAAAAGAAAAACAGGCCCGAGTTATAGCCGGCCAGAACTACAGTGCATACGTTTTTTTTTTTTCTTTTTTTTGTTCCTTAGCAAGCAGTTCTACGTTTTCTTCACTTTGTTTTGTGGAACGGCGAAGGAAGGATGAACAAACTGATTCCCGTTCGTGCCTCTGTACCGAAAAGTAGATTTCGCTAGTTTTCTCAACGTCAATTTAGATAAGCGGTTTAGTCCTTTATTATTTCAGCGTTGCGTCTTGCCCTGCATTGCGGAACCAAAAGAAGCCCTGCGCAATACTACGCAGAGATAAGTTTAAAAGACCTGTTCCAAACTTTAAAACTATAGATACCATCCACACTCGGCAACCCTAGAGCGACCATCTACGATAATGCGGCTGCGCCACACTGACAAAACGCAGCAGGCAACCGCGCTTCGAGCGCCGATAAACTATGGCGCTTTAGAACGCACATACATTTTCGCTATCTCAGCTAGTGTCCGGAACAGAGCTAGTTGTAAAGCTTACTCCTAAAAACTAATTAAGGTGCAGGTTCTAGATAAACGCTCACAATGGTAACTAGATAAAGTTAGCTACCGCGCAATATAACTACACGTAAAATTGCAGATGATAGTAACATACCGCATAAAGAATGGCTAAAGTGCCCTGATAACCGACGCGCCATTCAGTTCGCATGACGGGGTTCTCTTCAGACACCAACTCCTGTATCACGTCAAAATTTAGCGTCAGCTCCATCGAATGGAATTATCTGATCGACCAATCAGCGCGAGCCATGCCGACGCAACGCGGTGCACCTGCGACGCACGCTGTCAGGATCCTGCGCCGATTCGCAGATCACTTACGCCGCACTGCTCACGCATAACACCGAAGACATGGCGTCCCGCTGCAGCCACAACGAAGACATAGATACCGTATTTAATCGAGAAATAGCAGCATTATTTATGAACGAGGCCCTTGTGTCTATACTTTCTCGCAATGCAAATATACAGCCAATCATCGCGTTGCGCATAAATAACATAGCGAATAACTAGATCAAGAGCACGACTCTCCATACAGATGCAACCTTCACAGATGGTATCTTCGCGCGAAGACGTTATCTATGTCCTGTAAACAGCTGGAATCATGCTGTCCATCACGGTGATTGGCAATCGGCGTGCTCCGCGGAAAAGCGAACCCTCAGGTTTTCTTCATAAACAGTGCGGCTATTACTCGAGTAAATACGGTATCCGCGGACATGCCCCAGGCCCGTAGGCAGCATAGCTGTATATTTCTATGCTTCAGAAACGTTTTCAGTAAGTATTTGTTCTACCACTGTGACAAGACCGCCATACAAGGAAGAAACACGCTTCGGGCAGTGTTTGTAAACTGTCTTGTGTAGAAGATATTAGCAGGGCGATCGCGACTTTATGCCACGTAGTCAGTGAGGACCAGAAATTCGGCCGACCAAAGCAGTCGTGATCAATTCGGATCCGGCGTTCGCCATGTTTGGTGACGTCGAATTACTCAGGCCCTCCGGCCTCGTTATACACAGTCCCTGACAGCTGAAAAACGCGGGGCTTTCAGGGTTTGTTCTTAGGAGTTCTTATCGGTTGATTCCTCACGTCTGATTGGCCGCGAAGCGATAATAAGATGCTCCGATCTCGCCGCGCCCTGAGTTTCTGATGCCGTCGGTGACTATACGAAGTGTTGGCCAGACGCCAGAGGCATCATTTAGGGAAGGGGCCCACTCTCAACGAAGATCGGCGAACTATGAAACGCTATTTGTTTGTAAATATTATCGTTTTGCTTTTCGCTGAATGTTTAGTACGAAGGGTTCAAACCCAACTAACCCGTAGCAAACAGAAGAAAAAAAAAACGGAAGTTAGCGCGCTGTTTAAACGCACAGATCATGCATCTACAGAATGTCGACAGCCACCGACATTCGTGACACGCACGTATACACTTCCGCCGGGAGAACATGTCGGAAAAGCGCACCGAGAGGTCTAGGAGAACCAATACGACGAGACAAAGGCATATTCGAGCAACCGAAAGCCGCCGACACATCGTTAACACACGTCGTACGAACGATAGCCTGCACAAACTGTCCGAGAGGCGTATTTCCTTCTGGGGTGACGGGTGCTGCCACACGGGCCACACAAATCACTCTCTGCAGCCATGTTGGAAGTATGCACGAAGAAACCGTGTTTCGAACATTGCTCGAGAAAATTCTCTCGTCATCTCCGCAGCCAACACCATGTGTTTCTGTGCGCCGTACGAGCAGAACGACCGCGGCGGTACGGCCTCATTGATCTGGGGAGGGGCTTCAACGTAAAGGACGGCCCCGTCTCGGGAAAGGCGAGACGCCATCTCTACTTCCAAATCGGAGTCAAGTTCCAAACAACTCTCCTGGGGAAAAAGCAAACAAAAAGAATGGAAGACGAAAAATTAAAAAAAAAGAAGAAAGAAGGGCACACGGCTTCCTCCTTCCCGCATACGGGGTCTTGAGCGCTCAGCTCGTGTCAACGTCGCACGGGGATCGCTCGGTCGCGCTTATGCAAATTAGACGAGCATTCGGAATAGGCCGCGCGAACACCGCCTGCGGAGCTCCCCTTTTTAAATAAACAGACGCCGTTCGGTGAATCGAGCGGTGCCCGAAAGGGCGGTCGTCGCTTGCAGAACTCGAATGCGCGTCGGGTTGGTACGCGGAGCGGATGCGTCGCTCGGTCTCCAGGCAGCCTCGAGAATATTTCAGATGGGAGGTCATGGCGTCCCGTGAATGAGAGCGTAGAGTGGATGCAGTCCGTTAATTTTCGGTGACTTCCGCCGTCCTCTTGTAGCAGATGTTCTGAAATTGCTCGACTCCCGAGACTTCCGAAATTTGTTGCATATGCTCTGGATATACGTATGGACACCGTGCATTTTCGAGAGTTAAGTAATTAGTGTACAATATTGCTGATTTTTGTTACTTGTTTCGCTGAAAATGTTTTCATCGCCAATTCTGTTACTTTATTTTTTTTTTTTTTTCGCGAAGTGCTGAGCGATTGATTGTCGGTACTTCGCTCGAGCTTCCTTATCTGCTGTTGCTCCAGTACGTATGGGAGCCGAGGGCTCGTCAAGCCATCCAAAGCGGCTTGTTTTTTTGTTTTTTTTTTCGTTTCTTAGCATTTATTTTAAATGGGAGCAAATCATAATATTTTTTATATGATTTTTGATACGGGTAACATTTTCGTGCCACGCCATTCCTTGTTTAAGTCGTCAGGCTGTTCTCGGTTTCACATTTCGATGGAAGGCAAGCGGACGGTATGAGCCATCGCAGCCAATTAAGCGCCGCGAATGTGTCTCGTGACTACACCCCAAAGTCACGTGATGATCACACGGCATTGAACCGGCTCCGATCCCGTAGTGTCCGCTCTGGCGTACTGAAAGACGAAACGAAGTGTAAGTGAGAGGTGCCTTGGGACGAGAACACGCGATGTAGAAAAGCGAAAACCGTGTACTCTAAACGACTCCGTTTTTGCGAGAAACTGACTCTTGTGAATGTCGTAACTTACAAACAATACACGCAAAAAAAATATATATATATATATATATATATATATATATATATATATATATATATATATATATATATATATTTCACGCGAATACATTACACAACTATGTTAACGAAGGCGTAGCATACAAATCTCGATTGTACACATTTTGTGCACATGACATGCTTTACCCGAACCCACACTTCGCCAAATTCGCCTAAATATATCTCACGCCAAACTGAAGTCTTTTACGGTGTAGAGTAGTAGAATAAGGGCCCCAACACTTTGGGTCCTCCGAGCAGCTTGTGGCGTCGTACTGCGCATGTGCGCGCGTTCAGCGCATGCCCTGTGCGGCGCCCGGAGCTTCTCTGGAAACCCAGAGCGCTGGGGCCACCTATTCTAAAAATATTTTGGGCTTTGTTTTGTGTGTGTGTTTTTTAAAGTATTGTTTTAGTAGTTGCTAAACGAAAAAAAGAAGTTATTTCGAAGTACAATTGCTCGTCTGCCTCCAAAGTATACCGTTTTTTCTTTTTTGTTTTGTTTTTTTATCTCATGCTATTAAGGTGTTTTAGGATAGGGACCCCTAGGGCCGAGAAGCTTTGAGGGTTGCACTGAGTAAGCGCAGTGGTCCTGGTCCAACGCCCCCGAGTTATTTGGGGGTCCTACAGATTTTGGGGTATCTTGTTCCAAAACTCCCAAATCAGCGACATTTGTATTTTTTTTAGTGCAAATACACACGAATTTTGTATCGATGACAAAAACTAGATAGTGCCATTTAGGGAATTAAAACGGGCGACCCTCGAGCTCACAACCAGCAGTCCCCTACCGTCACTGCATTAAGCTCTCTAATGCGGGTGGGCGGTGTTCTTTTTCGTTCCGGTCCACGAGAAGGCAAAGCGGAGTGCGGGAATTCACACACAAAATGGCCCGCGCGTGTGCGTAAACAGTTCGAGGAAGACGCTCGGCGTTCGGGTGCTCACAGTCGTGCCGCAGAGACCCAGATGCGGCCAAACACGGGTCTCTCATTTGCACCGCCTTTGACTCTCTGAAACTACCACCGTATTTTTTTTACGCATCTTTATTTTTACACAGTGGGAAACGCACATTAGTCCGATTTGTGGACCTTTGTTTGCCCTTTAATGATATTCTATCCTCTACTGTGTAGGCGTAGGGATCGGGCGTCGTTTACTTATTTATTACTTTTTGCGCGCAGCGGGTTTTCCGTCTAACTAACCCTAGTAGGAAGTTTAGAAAGGGGATTTCGAGTTCAAAGCGGCTTAGGCTTGGATCCGCGTGCGGGCCCCACGGTCCCTAAGCAAATATTTATTCCCCACAACAAAATGTTTGAATGGGGGCTCGTCGGCGCAAATCTAAAGCATCCAGCCAGGAACCGCACCGCACTAACCTGAAAGTTATTTATCTAATGAAACCGTTGTTTCACCCCTCCGTACTTCGATTAATCTTAATTCGTCGTTTTTGTTCTTTATACTTCGATATATATTATTAAAATTACAATTACCCTTTTTTTTTACAAACGGAATTCAAAGAAAAAATAAGACAGAGTCTGATAATAGACGTGAGATATGGAGAAACTGGAACGCTTAGCAATTACACCAATAAACATATAAAAAAGTAATAAACAAAAAACAGAAAAAAAAACGAAAGCAAAAAAAATGTAGCACAAAGTACTTTTAGGCGCACACGAAAAGGAAAATAAAGACGTTGAAAACCAGACACGGGTTTCAATTTACGTGCATCATCTCAAGCACCGATTCATCGAACACTCTTGTAGGACTTGCGCACTAGTTGTGGGGAATAAATATGCCAAAACCCAGGGGCGCTGGATCGATGAGACTACATGAATGAGGCCCTCGGCCTGAGTCGCGCGTTAAGTGTGTTCTCTCGTGGTTGCCTAAATGTTTAAAAAACACAAATCGTGACTAATATCAGTTACGCTTTCATCACAGCACAGCCTATAAATTCGCAGTCTAACCACCGAGAGCAAGGGAGGGCGTAATGCATTTGGTTATACGTTCGTGAATATTGACACAGAAATCCCTCGAAGAAACTTTGCCACTACAACAATACAGAAAGTAAGTATACTCTAAGTAATACCCAAAGCGGTGAAAAGAGCCTCCAAAGTCATGGTTCATGAAGAAATGAAATAGCGGCTGAGACAAATAACTCAGCATCAAAAAGCCAGCCCAGTCGCCTAGCCGGATCGGTCCAGCGTCCGGCGTGCACGCATCGCTGGCGCAAAAACCCGGGACGCAAATAAGAACTGCAGCATCAGAACTGGGCGACAAACAAAAATAGCGAAATACAGCTACCTTCGGTAAATCATCACGACCCAACGCGCTCCAGGCGCTCCTAGTAAAACGAAAAAGGAGCAAAGACAATAAAAAAACAGTTCTCTAATAACTACATTGAACTATAGGATAAACTCTACAAAAACTAAGAACATTTTTTTTGATTTTGGGAGAGTGTGTCGGTCCAATACTTCGTGGGGGTAAACACAGCAGAGAGACCATGTACAGCGCTTCACATTTTTGTCCAGCTCAATCGCTCGCGAAACAAATATAGTTTGGAGCAAGCTGACGCCCCCCTCCCCGCCCCCCCCCCCCCCCCGCTCCTTCTCACGGAGTACAACCACCGAACGTCATTTGGCGCTCCCTAGCAATCCATCCGCAACCATCCGGACGCTCAAACAAACGCCGCCAGCGCCACCACCGCCACCGTTGTCGCCACCCGAGCGGCCTCACCGTCGAACTTCCGGCGCCCAACTTAATAGTTGACCTCTCTATCTTGTTTCTACTTCCGGGCGCCGCGGTGGACGTCCATCCGTTCTGTCAGCGGTTCGCAGCGCCGGTTCCGTTGACCGGAAGTAGCGGCGGCGGGAACAAGGGACACGCCGAGTCGGCGAAGATTGACCAACGTCCCAGGATTCATGGGCGGCTGGCGCCGTCCACTCTAAGGTCTGCCTCATCTCGAAATGGACCACATCGCAACGCTGCGGGTCAATCCAGAGCAGTCGGGCAGCGAGGCGTGACCTAGCGTGTTTGATGTCTCGGAACGCGCGAGTCAAGGTCACGTGGCACGCACCCCGCGACAGGATTGGTTGATTCGGCGGCTCGTAGCGTTCCCTGTGGTCCATATTGAAGTGGACAAGGAGTGAAGGGAGCACCGTTGCTCGCTCGCTTGCCCCACAGCGAAGGCCACGCAGTGTCGGCCGGTCTGACCCGCAATGGGGCGTGACGACGACGTCGACGGTTTGCCGCTTCTGGCTCCGCTTCTTTTTCCTTCCTTTCTTTCCCCCCCGAAGCTGCTTTGAAGCACGGCGGTCGGACAGCAAGCCCGTATATATCGAAACGTCTGCTCCTTCGAGCGGAATCGACGCCACACTGCCGCTCCAGCGAGCACGAGAGACGAGGGCGTCGGTGCGAGAGGCGAGTCGGAGAAGGCAGCGTGCTGGGGCCACACCCGTGGCCCCTGTTTTATACTCAGAGAGTGGTTGTGAATGAGCTGATTGATCCTGAGAAGGTGCTGAGAAGCAGCTTCCATGAAAACAGCGCCTTCCAGCTACCTAGTTGCGATCTGGCGAAGTACTTGTCAATTACACGGCAGCCATTACCACTGGTGTTTCATTTTCTCAGACGTGCCGTGCCGTCTGCTTTTCTCTGTAGAGCCATCATGCTAAAGTTTGCATGGAGATATAAATAAAATTTAAAGAAACAATAACAGAGACATAACAGAGAACATACAGGGAAGCTTGTGAATATTTAACGTATTGAAAAACCGAGACCGAGGAACAAAACTGAGGGCGGCACATACAGAGTTCTCAACCTGTGTCTTAGTCGTCTTCTTTTATGTTCCGCGGTATCGGGTTTTCAAAAATGAGGGAAATGAGCGCTTTTTTTACGTCTTAATATTTGAACGTGAAGGGCACCAACACACTCGGAGCGCAAGCAAGCCAGGCAAACCGAGCGGCGCTACGAATGCGTAAGGACTGAGGGTAGATGGGACGCGAGGCTCCCACATGGCAAACTCTTTGGTTTGCGTGAAACCACGCTTCACTTTCGGGAAGAAAGTGATTATCTTCTTTACAAGCGACGCAGCTCGCCCACATCAAGGAATTAAATTTTCCGAGTATACTGTGATCGCATCCATGTTTTATCGCCCTATAAAAATGGCAGGCGAAAACCACGATTTATTTGAACGACAGCACGCTCAATAGCCGCCGGAAAGTGGAATTGCCAGAAAAGAGCGCGTCATACCATAAGAAGCAAAGAGTCAATAGCAACCAAATTGAAAAACAATTTGGAGCACCACTAAATTTGCCTTTTGCTTCTTTTAAAAATATCTCGCTCTTCCTGTGCCATAACCGAATCACCCCTCGAGGGAGGCCCGCATCTCTGGGGGCCATCTTTCTTTGTTCAAGACTAGATCACAAGCTGAGGAAAAGAATCCAAGTCACAGTGCGTAACAAGCGAACACGAGATTCGGAGTGATTAAAATCAATCAGTCGATGTTGCTAGTATCACACACTACACATTTGAATTCAACTTCTACCGGTTCTGCGTTTCGACGGATATTGTAGCGTCGAGCTGCAGTGCAACCGGACAAGTGGTGCAAGTTAATCAAAGCCAACATTTGCGCTGCACTGGCAATGAAAAGGCCTCAATGAGGTGATGCGAAACGCAGTATCCAATAATAAAATTAATAATAATAATAATAATAATAATAATAATAATAATAATAATAATAATAATAATAATAATAATAACAATAATAATAATAATAATAATAATAATAATAATAATAATAATGGTAATAATCATAATCATGCTTTATTTCTTCGATGCCCCCAAACAACCAGACGGTCAGAATATGATGGCACATAAATCGAAACCAAAACACAGTCCAGGTTTGTAATCGCATTCATCGAAAAAATTCCAGGCAGATTAAGAGCCAGAAAGATGTAACTCAAGCTCCCCTTTAAAAACACACACATTTGAAAATATGTCAAATTGAGGACACAGGTTATTCAAACAGTTCTGCATTCTTAAGCGCCGTTCACGCACTTGCAACCGAGTAGGACCGAGAGAAACAAGACTGGTTTTTAAGCCTTTTGCGACGGTGAAGGACCCGCTTCGCAGCAGTGCATCTGGTCCTCCGCCGTCACAAGAAGCTTAAAATCCGGTCTTGTCACTCTCGGTCTTACTCGGTTACAAGCATGTGAACGGCACCTCACTAACGTATAATAAATGGGTAAATAGACATGGACATCTAGAAACACGAGCCGACAATTGACATTGTAATGATGACGAGAAATCACTATCCACTCGGCCATGAACCACGTCGCGTAAAGAAAGCTCTTTAAAGATGTATTCATAGTTAAAAAGGAAAAAAAAACATATCCTCTGAAAATATTTGTCATACACAATGCGCATAGCGTCTCTGAACTTTTTCGATCCTTTCTGCATCAGTTTCCGTCAGCGAATTCCATACGGAACTAGAAAACACGAGCTTAACTCGACCTAAAGAACAAAAGAAGCAAAGGACGCACAGGGGATTAAAAAAAAATATTACGCGTCAGGCGTGATATGAATTTTAGCATTCGAGAAACATAGGTAAAGATTCGGGTTACGGGGTATGAAAAGAAAGGTAGCTGTCCAACTAAATACCTAGGTCACAGATTTTCTGAACTCGGTCAATAGAAACATCGTCAAGTAGATACGGATAAGAAATGATTTCACGTTTGCTACACATAGTCACAATTTTTGTTTGGCCTGTTTTGACCACTAATTAGTTAATCAGAACACCACCCTGAGATGCGGGAAACGTCATTTTGTAAAAGAACACAATGATTCGCCGACCGAATTCCTAAATAAAGCTTGATATCGTCTGCAAATAAGATTAACCGCGCATTCAATATCACTAATATTCAATTCAGTATTCAATATCACTAATAAATACAAAAAGAGCGGTCCCAGGTTTGACCTTTGGGGTGCACCCGCAGTTTGGTACAAAAACATATGATAAGCTATTCAAGATACGTACGTGACTCTGGCGATCATTCAGATAATTACTGAATCACAATAAAAGTAGCGGTGACACAACATATCAAAAAAAGTTTATTTAGAAGCAATTAGTGGTTTACCTAATCAAAAGTCTTCGATAAATCAAAATAAACAATACCGACTTGCCCACGCGCAGCAACAAACGGCACAGTGTAACTGAGTAGTGGATTAAGGTTTGTCTCTACCAAAGACCTCTTACAAATAAATGTTGAATGGTGCTCAGTTTCCTTAAAGGGGCCCTGCAGTCATATTTAAGCGTCTACCTTTTTTGCGGTCTCCACGTCTCTTGGGGTTCGGGCAAGCCAGCGGGCACGGAGAGAGTAACTAAATATCAGTGCGTCATAATTTAACCGGACGACGCGCAAACCTCCTCCACCGACGAGGGCGACCCGCGGTACCGAAAGCGCGCAAAATGTGACGTCTTAGATCCTGGCCTTACTGGTCAGAGCCGCTAAAAGCTTTTTTTTTAGTCGAGATACAAAATATAAGTGTCGCGAACCGTTTCAATTATGTATGAAAGTAGTTTTTGTTCAGTATTTTAGATCAGAAAAGAAACAAATGCAATTTATAAAGTACGGAAACAAGAAATGACCCGTCGACATACCCGCCACCAAGTGGCGGAAAAAACGTCGCATACTATAACCTTTTCTGCAAGTGCGCCGCCATCTTGAATTGACGTCACTTCCAGTATGGGCGAAAACATTGTTTTGCCTTTGCCACGCCAATAGAAGGCATTTACGATATAAGCGTAACCGTCACACTTCCTCGTTTTGCCTCCCCTTTATTTTTTTACTATTTGCAGGATGGAACTTTGGATTATTTTTTCGTCGCCCATACCGGATACGCCTATTAGGCTTGAAATCCATCCGCAGTCGAAAGAATAGTTCCCTAGAAACACCCCTGTTCCGCTTCAATAGATAATGGCTACAGAGTGATGCCAACTTGTCTCCGACCCCCCCCCTCCCCCCCCCCCCCTTTTTTTTTTTTTCAAGAAAGCGATTTTTGTATTTATCGGAAGGGAAACCGAGACCCTGAAAGTGGCCTTTGTATCCCTCGGAGGGGGATGCTAATCCCCCAAAGTCGTTTTTGTTTCCATCGGTAACAAAAACGACTTCTAATCTCCCTCTCGTGGCTTTCACAACGCTAAGTCAAGGTCGAAAGATAAAGCAAATATTCAAAGCAAAGCAAAACCCTCTCCCGCGTTGGCCACGACGTCACGGAAACGGTGGGAGGCTATTGGATGGGGAGATGGCGGAGGAGATATATGATTACCTTTGAGGGGCATTTGCCGCTACCTTCTTGACTTGTAACCTACTATAGAAAGGGCTAGTGGGATGAGGCGCCGACGAACGGCGAGCGTAGAAAGGTTCCGGAGCGTAGAAAGGCCATTTGGCGGTATGGCAGCGCGAAGTGGCTCCCGTTCTGTACTGATCTTTACCCCGTGTTTGCTGTCGTTTGTGGCCAATGAAGTGTTATGCCGAAATAATGTTTAATCGCGCAGCAAATGCAATGCGAACCACCCTGGCCGCCCGCTTCATACAGCCTATCCAACACACGGTTTAGTGGCGCCCTCTCGAGCCGTCGACACGGAGTGCGGCAGCCGTGAGCTCTCGATGAACTAACTATCCCTCCTCTAGTTCACGGCCACTCAAGCCAGGACCTACAACGTCATGAAGGCGGTTATTTTTTGCTTGTTTTTGTAATTCTAATTTGCCTATAACTTTTAAAATAAAGCGAATTTTGCGAAAAGAAAAGTTTCATTAGATTAGTACCTTCAGTGCGCTTAGGTTCGGTGCAAATTAAAAACCAGTCGAAAAGTTGTTGCAGGGCCCCTTTAAGAAGTAAGAATAAAAAGGGTGTAAATTAGAATTTCAAAAACTTTTTGAAAAAGTACATAGTAACGATACAGGGCGGTATAGTTCTCTACCTTAGACACGTCACCAGTTTTTGTAGTACTTGTACAACATACTTTTTTCCACTGACTTTGAAAAACACCTTTTTTAAGCGAAATATTAAATACGTGTTTAAGTAAAAGGGCAAAAATATCAGAACAACCCCTAACAATAAAACTAGGTACTAAATCTGCACCAACGGAACGCTTCGGCTTTAATTTTTATATTGCCTCCAAGATTTCGTAGGTATTAACTTGGTTGATTGACAAAATGTCGTTGCAAACAATGCTACCGACAAAAATCGTGTTCTGGGGACACCCGAAAAATAAAAATCGCCAAAGTAGTTTCGAAATATATTGGCTACTTTCTCGAGACAAGTTCCATAATCCGTGTCAGTACGTAAAAATCTGTTCCTAGTCAACTCTTTTCTGTGTTTCCTTACAAATTGCCAGAATTTATTGGGATCGCGGCAGAGGCTGCTACCTACTCCGCTTTCATAAAAAGTTTTATCACGCTTAAACAACCTTTTAAAAAGACACAGTAGACACTAAATTTTATATACCATAGCTCACCACCACTTCTTTTAAACTAGTCATAGAAATTATCTTTTTTGCGGAAAGAATGTTTTAAATATTTTGAGAACCAAAAGGAATACTTACACGGTTTAGATAAGCGCGTAGTAATAAACAAATCGATTGCCTTACTTATTACCTCTGTTAAGAATTCAGCCGCAGAATCTACAGAGTCATCACCCAGGACAATCAACCAATTCGAGTTTTGAAGAAACCTATACAGCTCTCGATAATCACCATTGCTGTAATCGAAATTGATGAAAGGTTGTCGTACACACGACCTTACACATAAACAAAAAACTACGATGAAAACTGGATGGAAAACGTCAGGTCGGACAAGGAGATTACTACATGAGAATACATTTTCAATCTTGAATGGCACAGTATGAAACAAATAAGCGTTCCCTATAAGTTGTGAATGCGAAAGCATGCGAGTCGCTCGTCCGCTCCCTCTTTCGTCTGCTGCGTATTTTTCGTCGCCGGTCGGCGCATGTGCTCCCTGGTGACCTTGGACGTTCCGCGCTGATGGACACGCAGCGCCATGGGGTGAGCGGTCGTGGAAACTGACGAGCACAGCGGCCAATGGGAGCCCCGTCGACGCACGCCAGCCAATGGAACCGAAGGAAACTATCTGCCGTTTTCGCGCTTCATACTGATGACGTCAGCTCGCTCCATGAGGCAGTTAATGCTTTCGCATTAAAGCAAGCCCATTCCCGGCACTGTTTTTCAACCTGTTGAGCTGACTAAACTCATTAAAATGAATAAAGTCAAGTAATCAGGACACTTTATTTCTTGTTTGAGTGGTCACACTAGTCACTAAACCGGATGACCAATCCACGCCAGGAAGGTTTAAATTCTTATATATAAGTACTTTAAACTTTGAAAAATCAACTTGCTCTTCAAGCAATTTTAAGCGGTTGGCAACGTGATGGGATCTGACAGCGGGGAGAATAGTAATTCCCAATAAGGTAAATGAAACCGTCACCAAATACTAATTTAACCCGCACACGTTCCGCGTAAGATTCTAAATCCCTCCTTCTAAATGAGTTGAGAGACTCGCGCACCGCAGTTAATACACCACCACCAAACGTCTGTCCCGTGGCACTGTAATCTCTGTCTTTACGATACACATTTTAAAATTATGGAAAGAAAACTGGGGGACAGATGTGTTGATTAAAAATCATTTCACTCTTCAAAAGACTTCACAACTTAATTGACAAAATTGCTTGGTCAACCACCCAAACCCTTTTGCAGTCTATTTTCTATACCCTTGGAAATATAAAACATGATCCTTTGTGAGGTTTTTGCGAGGCATCATGCTCATAGGAACACAGGCCTTGTACGCAAGAGCGCTACCCTTACATAGAAGACAGGTTAAAAAAAAATATTCTCAGTTAATACTCTGACAAACGTTTTAGGTATTTTACAATAAATGGGACACCTCAGGCTGCCAGGAAGATACAAATTATGATAAGATTCAGAAGATCGTGTTTTGATGGAACGATATCGGTATCGGAAGCTCGCGCTTGGGGCGGTATCACATATCGAAAACGAGGTGCTAAAAATCAGTCTGCACCCATGAGCGAATATTTTCTAAGTATTCCTTTAAAACACACTGTAAACATATTACCACCCCAAAAACAAACAAAAAACGATAATGTCCAGCTCTAAGCCTTCTTTGTAAGTATTCAGTACAGCACGACTTTCCTCTAAAGCACTACCTTGCGCCTTTGCAATGCGCGACAATGTCGCGTTAACTTCTCGTCTGCTCGCGATGTTTACGGCGACTGACAGACCAGACATTGTGCGCGGCTTGCGACTCGGTCTTCTCTATCTCGTTGCAAACGTGCAGCCACCGCAGCCTGAGTATGACAAAAGCCAGAAGGCCGTTGCGCTTAGCTGCCCGGAGAAGATGCACGGCGCCCATAAACCACAGGCCCAAGCAGGAAACGCGAGAGCACGTACCTGGGGAATGCGAAAGGCGCAGGGGGCGAGAGAGTAACAATCGGGTAGAGTGCAGCGGACAAAGCGGGCAACTTACCTGCAAAGAGAGAACAGAGAAACATAGATTAGCAACGGAATCGTTTCATGCTAAACAAATAGGACCAATGCCTGCAAATTTATACAATATGATACGTTCCATAGTTCATACTGGTCCGAGACGTTCATGGAACACGAAGCAATAATCTTTCTGTAACCAGCGTCCGGCGATGAGAAGGGCAATTAGTACGATGCCCCAATTGTAATTCAGTTTCAATTACGTTAAGTTTTTAAAGCATCTCTTCTTGTCACTGCCATGACCATCGACGCGCGAAAGGGCTTCGCATTTTTTAACTTGATGGACAGATTTGATGCTTCATTATTATACGCCTACTGCATGGCGTGGCGATATACGCACCAGCAAATCAGAGAATGTGGACTTTCAGATGTCCCTGAGTGTATACCGCACCCCGATGTACTTGGAGACCCAATAATTATTTTCTTTTTATTTCTTACGCCTCTCAGGAGAGCGGTATCGTGCCCCAGTGGGTGTGCAGTCTCGGTTGCAAGAAGGCGTAACCCTTTTTCTTTACTGATATTGAATCACCATTGGAGCATGGTGCCGATCCCTTTCTCGTTAGCTAAAAGTGTGTCGTAGTGCAGTATCCATTCTGTGACTTGAGAGATTAGAATAGTTGGAGTGTCATAAAAGCAATATTTTTTTTAAACCCTGCCACTACAGAATTTAGAAGGTTTGAATACGTAGCGATGACAATGCTAAAATTAATTTTAGAGGTGTATTCAAACAAAGTTGATACAAACATGAATTAAAATTTGAGGAAACAAAATTTACGTCAAAAACGGTACCCCAGGAAAATAAACACGAAGATTTTATACCTTGGTACGAACTAGCAGGCTTCGTCTTAACCATTTCTCTGAGACGAGTCAACGCATAAGTTTTTTCTTTTTCTTTCTTTTAAAAATGCAATGCGCGCATTAACGTCTTTTTTTTCATGCGTTGATTTGCGCGGGAGTAGGTTTTAAAATAAAGGACGGCGTAGAGCAGCAGAGAGAATCGTAACACTCTGATGCTCTTCCCGAAAAACTTACTTCCCATGAGTGTTGTTTGTTTGTACTAAAAAAGAAAGCACACGAAGTCCAGAAATTCGACTCAACCCCACTAACAATAGTGAAAGAACGGAGCTCCAACGATGTTCATTAAAAATGTTTGTCATCGCGTTTTTAGCCAGCCTCACACCAAGCAGTTGAAGTTGGGGCAATATACTACATGGTATCTCATACATTCTTCAAGGTTTGTTTAAATTTACTTTATTTAATTTTCCCTCATTTTCTCATCCACGCGGTACACCTGACGCGTCGTGGGGAATCAGCATAGCAGCATCCATTTGTCAGAGTTTTCTCTTCCCGCCCAAGCGTTCCATAATTACGCGAGTCGTTAGGCGAGATCCCTCCGCACCAGCTTTCGTCGCCGACTTCGTCGCTTATGTCACACATGCCTCTCCAGCGACCTGTACATACTCTAGTCTTGGAGAAAAAAAATATGGCTTCGCAATTCCCGCGGAAAAACGCCCCATCGTGAAAAGCCCGCCCACCCCCCTCTTCCCCACCACCCCCCTTCCCCTCCCCCCCCCCCCCAAAAAAAAAAGAAATTGGAAAGAACTGCGGTTGCAAGAAACGTACACACACTCTAGCGAGTGCACCTGCAGAAAGCGAGTCCCATTCCAGAAGCACGGCTCTAATTCGGAGTCATGCCCTTCAAACGTTTCCTCTCACCTTCTCAATTTTCTTTTTGCCTCTTTTTCTTTTTCTGGAGGGGGCGAGAGTTGAGATTTCCGAGAGCCATTACGCTCTTTGAGAAAGAAATAAAGAAAAACGAAGATGTGTACGTCTCTGTATTTTCCCGTCTTTTGCTTTTTGTCCCCAAAGGAATAGCTCCGGTGGCCAAGTTAGCTCTTACTTCCGCGTCAGCGCTTTAGAAACCCTTGAAACTTTATTTCTTGCCGTTGCGGCGAAAAGCTGAGTACTTGTTTGGCTTTCTTTCCTTGTTTATTTTTTTCTGCAATGGCAGAGTTTGCACATCGCAACTCTTTGTAGTGCGCACTCAAGTTGCTGCGAGGTTGTTATTAGCACCCTTTGGGGCGGGCACTTCTTTATTTTGTGTTTACCTTTCGCGGTATCTCTGCTTCCTCTTGTTTTTCACAAAACGAAATGAGTTTTGCTACGACGCCGATTTCAATAAAAGTTCGCTATCCCCACAAGTTATTTTTTTCTTTCTCTAAGAACTTTTGTTCTTTTAACGGCGCTCCTTATCACCCTTTTACCCCCTTTCTTTTTTGAACCAGCAAAATTTTAATCAGCACAATAGACAGCGGGCAAGGAAAAACAAATCCCGCCTAGACGACGTAGTTGGCACAGAAAACAGATCGGATTGTATAGCCACCTACGATAGAATCAGTTAGAATGAAGAGCACCAGAAACTCTTAACGCTAAATGAGCGCCTTATTCTAAGCAAAGCGGCAATGCGACCAAGGGCTGCGTGAGTGCTTACATCGCCGCCTTTTAATGCGAATAGCATTCTTTGGATACTTCACGCACTTTTCGTCTATGTATCTATCTATCTATCTATCTATCTATCTGGCTATCTAACCTCTTACGCCGCGGGTCGATAAATAAATAAAAAAGACCGGCGCCGGCTGGGATTCGAACCGTTGACCCTTTGATCAGCAGGCAGACGCGCTAACCACAGAGCTATGAAGGCAGTCATTCACCGCACTCTAAACATTTGTTTATATCTTTACCATAGGACGCGCTTTACAGCGCTGTCACAGCTACCGGTGCGCGCGCGTTCCATGCACGAGGGCCAGCTCACGCTCTCCCGCGCTCACCCTCTGCCTCTAGCTCACCCTCTCCCGCGCTCGGGAGACCTCTAGCTCAGCCTCACGAGAGCGGAATGAGCCCCGTGCATGGAACGCGCGCGCACCGGTAGCTGTGACAGCGCTGTAAGCGCGTCCTATGGTAAAGATATAAACAACCGTTTAGAGTACCGCTGGTTGAGACTAGCTGAGACGCCAGAAAGTCTGGTCGGTACCATTTTGAGTGTTTGTGCGTATGGCGCGTGCTTTGCTCGCCTTCCTAAGCGACACAAACGCACGTGCTGGGCTGCGGAGATCGTGCGCAGGGCTGTGAAAGTGTCAACAAATTTAGAATCGCCTCAAGAGTGGGCTGGCGTATCTAGAGTGTGCCGGCCACCTGACGAACGCGCATAACTCCGCACCGTTTGATGCTATTCGCATTAACGTAGATAATCATTCCCAAAGGATGGGTTCTGCTGATTTTTTTCTTCTTTGTCTCGTTCCCGTAACAAAAACACGTTACAATCCATCGTGAATTTCGGTTCAAGACATCACAACAGTATTCCACCGTTTATTTGAGTATTCATTTTTAACTATTTTCTACCGTCTTGCGGGCAGTTGTTAATGTTCTTTAATTTTTTTCGAAGATATTCAGCCACGCAGAAGATGGAGGTCGCGCGCTCATACATTATACTGTTCAGTAGCAAATTCTTACTATAGTCATTGGGAACGCCGGGCGTCGGGAGTCCGGAGTACCCTGTTATCACTATGCTGTCAATGAGAGTGCGTCATTAACCGATAAGAACGTCTCAAAACAGATCCCGAAGGAAGATGCGTAAACGCAATGAGTCACGCTCTGCGTTTTTTTCGGCTGTCAGTGACCATGCAGAGAGCAAGTCGTCTGCCTTTTGCACAGGAGTTGCTGTGACGTCAGAAAGACTGCTGAGCTGTGATTGGCTCTGATTGAAAGGCTAGTGGGTAGAGCTCAAGGCAAGATGCCTTCAGCTGTACCCACTATCCTTCCTTCAGGGCCAATCACAGCTCAGCGTCTTTCTGACGTCACAGCAACTCCTGCAACAGAAACGGACGAGCTTGCGCTCCGCATAGTCCGTGGGCTGCACTATGTCGTAGGCGTTAACAAAAAAAAAAGCAACGAAATACGTAACTTGTTACTTGCAAATAAAAATCAGCAGAACCCATCCTTTGGGAATGATTATCTACGTTAATGCGAATAGCATCAAACGGTGCGGAGTTATGCGCGTTCGTCAGGTGGCCGGCACACTCTAGATACGCCAGCCCACTCTTGAGGCGATTCTAAATTTGTTGACACTTTCACAGCCCTGCGCACGATCTCCGCAGCCCAGCACGTGCGTTTGTGTCACTTAGAAGGCGAGCAAAGCACGCGCCATACGCACAAACACTCAAAATGGTACCGACCAGACTTTCTGGCGTCTCAGCTAGTCTCAACCAACGGTACTCTAAACGGTTGTTTATATCTTTACCATAGGACGCGCTTGACAGCGCTGTCACAGCTACCGGTGCGCGCGCGTTCCATCTCCCTCACCCTCTCCCGCGCTCACCCTCTCCCGAGCGCGGGAGAGGGTGAGCGCGGTGAGGAGATGGAACGCGCGCGCACCGATAGCTGTGACAGCGCTGTCAAGCGCGTCCTATGGTAAAGATATAAACAACTGTTTAGGTGTGCTGAATGACTGCCTTCATAGCTCTGTGGTTAGCGCGTCTGCCTGCTGATCAAAGGGTCAACGGTTCGAATCCCAGCCGGCGCCGGTCTTTTTTATTTATTTATCGACCCGCGGCGTAAGAGGTTAGATAGCCAGATAGATAGATAGATAGATAGATAGATAGACAGATAGATACATAGACAAGACGAAAAGTGCGTGAAGTATCCAAAGAATGCTATTCGCATTAAAAGGAACGCGTTAGCGAGCTAGGTTACATGAAAATAGAAGGAACGCGTTACCGTTACCGTTAAAAAGTACCGCGCCTTACTTTTGCGTTACTTATTTTAATTAGGAATTAGCACGTTTTAATCTGGTGACGTTGGCGGTATGCACAAGCGCCATATTTAAAAAACAAAAAAAACTCTTGATGTTTATCAAGAAACTGGACATATTTAGTTTACCTTTTTACGGTTCCAGCTAAATACTGACAAGAAAAAACGCCAGAAACTATAAGATATGTACGGTTTAGCGTCTAGAAACAAGAGAAAAAGTGAGGTGTATATATATATATATTTTTTTTTGTCTTGGTAAGAGTATGCAACGAGTAGTAAAAATACGTTACACGGTACCCTAAATACGTAATGTGAGAACGTTGCCCTTTACCGTTTTGAAAACGTAACGAGTACGTTACAACGTTACCGGAAAATGTAACGCATTACCACCAACACTCGCCCGGCTGCATGAGCACATCCGACAATACTTACAATTTCGATCGTAAGCTTTCAAAATGTACACGAGAAATAAAACAAACGCCACTCGCTTGTTCGCGCTAACTATGTCGAGCCCTGTACACTGTAAGAAGCTGCGATTACACCAGACCGGTCCTGAATTACACAACGCCGCCGCACTTCGCAACTATCCAGTGTCAAACAATACACCCCAAAACGCGCAATTGGACCCGGTCCGACGGGTCGCCGGTACGCTTGCACCCGCCAGTTCCCATTATCCGGATTTGCCAAACTAAGGCAAAGCGGATTACGGGAAACGAAAAACATCGAGGTTCGGCGTCACATGCGCTGATGAAACCGCGGAAAGAGAACGGGGACGGGCAGAGAGAGACAGAAAGAGAGAACTGCTCGGGTGATTAATTGCCAGCAGCGTCGCTTGCTCGTTCTGGGGGACGCAGTCGCCCCCCTCGGAGCTAAATCCCCGCGGTACGAATTTTCGCTGCTGGGTACGAAAGTTTTACCGGAAATTCTGTCCTAATTGGATGCGGGGCGTCGACAACTTTTGCCGGAGGCCTCATTATGACCTACTGATTTTTATGGAATAGGGAGACGCAGCAAACGAGAGAAAGTGCGGAGTCACATGCTAAGAGTACAGGAGTGTGCTCCATTTTGTATTCGTGCTTCTTTTTATGTTTTTGGGAAACTTTAGCAAAGCGCGTTTAAATACGCATAGTCGAGAAGACAAACGCGGCTTATACGGAGGGCGTTGTGATTCTAGGTCGTAAACTCAGACGTGGGTCCCCCGCAGTTCGAGGAAATCAATTGTAAAAAATACCCCATCAGCGTGAGGTACCATCGATCACTGCGATCGTCGCCTTTTCTGAGTTCGCCTATCACCGGCTAGACAAATCACGCCGGAAACAAAAGTACAAGATTACGGCGTGTGCACCGTGCGTGAGTGGCTGATCCGGTGATAGCGAACGTACGAATATTCCGAGCATCGTGACGATCTACTTTTGCTACTGCCTGACTGGCTTCTTCGGATCGCAGCATCAGTGTGAAACGGACTATAGTGTCTATACTTTTGAGCATGCTGGCTCATGAAAACACAAACCAGCCCGACTTCTTCACTCGCAAAAGAAGAATACACCATGAGGCGGTAAAGGTCGAAAAAAGTGTCGGAGGTGACCCAACACCACTTAGTATAATAATAAAAAAAAACTGCGCGCGAAAATTTTGACGTCATTGCAGCGAGATCGAGGAAAAGACACGGATTCGATACGAGCGCCGCGTCAGTGCTCGGCTAGGCGTCGCGTCCAATGGACGCCTCGAAGGACGCTCGAGATCGAGCTCAGCGTCCAATTGCCGAGTTGGCGCCGGCCGACCGTGATGACGTTTCGCGGAGGAAGAGTGCGGGGCGACCGGAGGAATTCGTTATTCTAGATGGTGTTGGGTGCCCCCGGGAAACCTCGGCTCATTCGTTAAAGTGACGTAACCACAGGCGGGCGTCTTCCGCACGAAATTTATCTCGGGTCTCCCGAGGTTGTTTCAACTCCTTTCAGAGCCGCGTCGCTGTTTTCCTCAAGACGCTTGTCTGCATCCTCCCGTGGAGGAAGGATGAAAAAAGAGGGGAAGAAAGACAGTGTGAAAGAGAGAGGCGGGAGAAGAAGGGAGAAGGGGTGAAAAAGGCAGCGCGCAATCCCCGCGCATCATCGCAGTCGCGGCGTGCATGCCGTCCACGCATTTTTCAAGCCGACCACAAAGCGGTGCCGTGCCTGCTTCCGGTGATCTTCGCCCGGGTTCTCCGCGAGCCTCCGACAAAGCCCCCGCTCGCGCCGGAAAGCGTCACAATGGAAGGGCTTCTCTCCGCGGCGCAGCCGTCGCGCATTGTTCCCTCCACGAGCGTCAAGCCCATCCGCTCGCATTCGTCGCGCAAATGTCGCAGAAAACAACAACAAAAATATCTACTGGTTTCTGGTTGTGATCGTTGCGTAGAAACGCTCCAAGACAGACTCGGTGTGCCTTGCTCTCTTTTCCCTAGAGCTATGTTGTTGTTGTTTTCGTTTGGGGTAGCAATTAGTGTTGTGCTAACACCGTCACATGAGGTGTGCTCGTTCTTCAGGGAGGCTATTGGTCAGCAAAGTATAGCAATGTATCCAGGTGCCACCTAGCTATTGGTATGAAGATGAAAGGGAAAAAGCTATCCGGTGTTTGAGAGACTCTGGAAATGAGACGTCTTAGTTCTCGTTGATCGCATGCGTTGTATCAGACAGCCAATGCCAAATTTAGATTTGGCATGCAATGGTGACTACTCCTGTATTTATACGGTTATTTTTTGTAAGTACCCTCAGTGCAGAATAGTCCTGCGAGCTTACATGTCTGAGGCTCTTCGAGCTTACGGAATATTAAGCTGTATGCTAAATGTCATAAAACAGATAGAGAGGACATATGAAATCATATACACGAGTTCTAAAGATAGAATGAAAGATCAGAAAAATAATCTAGAAAAGACAAAGAAGATAAGAGATTACAGATTAAATAGGTAAGAAAAACTGAGTACCTGCCAATAGTATGACTCCAAAAACATCCCGACAAGCAGGAACAACCGACATATGTCACAAACAGTTTCAATATAAAAACAAAAACAATAAGTGACATTAATCAAATCGATGAAGGTAGATGATATTTAAACAGATAGCAAAATAGATAACTAACGAAAAGGGGAAGATATAGACGACACTGAACACATAAATAAAGGTAGATCGACGGCTGAACAAGACACAACCTAAGACACATATTAAATACACAAACGTACCGACACCCGGTGCGTGTCTTCTGATCTGCGAGTCGAGAACGAATGCAGACGATTCGCAAACCAGATGTGTGCCAGGTGAAGACTAACGCGCGCAAATTGCCGGAAATGGCTCGGCTGGTATCTCTCGCGATCGATCAGAGTCGTCGGAGGCCCTCGCTTTCGACGTTAATCAGCGATGGCAGCGCCTTCCACCGACACGGGGCCTCTGCCGTCCGAAACGCTGATTGATCGCCAGACGCCGTCTTGCGATACATACACAGACTCCCACACACGCACTGTCACACATCGCCAAGGAAGGAGAGGCCTCTCACACAAACCCCAAGATCGACCTAATGGAACGCGCCTCTATTCAATTAGGCGCCACTTAGAGCTAACCACAATGGAACTCCGCGAACGTGAGAGATTGGGCGGATGCCGAGGCGAGGCTGCAACACGCTTTGTTCCGTTCAGTTTGATCGCGACGCGTCCAATTTTATTTAGACAGTGTGGGTCGTGAACCCTTCAAATATAAAACAACAAAAAACGCATCAATATTTTTTTGGGGGGGGGCGGGGGGGGGAGGGGTGTTATTGGGATTTGGGAGTCTCCCGTCGAGTGGGAGTCTCCACTCGAGCTAAGAAAATCAGACAAGCGTGGAACTTCCCAATCTGGCGCTCAGGTCAATAGGTGGACTTGAAACGTTTGGGTACCCGAGCGGGTGTCTTCGAAACGGCCTTTAAAGCCGAACACTAATCTACTCGAGATGCCTGTTCGGCCACTGTTTGGTTATGTTATACTAAACGTTTCTCGATCATTGGGATACACACGGGGAGCGCGAAATACGTCGTGTGTGCATTGTGAGTTCAATATGATATTTGATATGCTTCATTCTGAGAGCCCTTCGATGGCTTCGGATGCATTGCACGCACGACACACTCGTGTGTTGTCGGGATTTAGCAGAATGATCGAGACAAGTTCAATCAAACCTATTCAGGTGTGAAGAGTATGCTTTGATGTAAAGTTCTGCTTCTACGCTTGCTGCGTCATCCGTTGGGCCGTTATAAATCACCCCGTGACTTTGTGAGAGCAATTCGGGAGCTAAGCTTCGTCATTCGGGAGCCAGCTGCGCACACCGTCGGTCGCCTGCACTACACCGCATGCTCACGTGAGTCCTACTTAGCCCAGCTGCTTGCTTACCCATTCGCCTCCTCGTTGAGGAAAACCAAGGCGTCGGGTTGAAGATTGCGCGTTTCGGTGCTCGATTCCGTCTAGGCCCTCGCCACCTCCCCTCACCCCTTTCCCCGTGCTAAATATCGCTAAGTATGATTATTATGACTAAGTAACTCTTCTATTCCTTCTTATGAGTATTTTCTGCTATGGGTTACGTATACTTCCCTTTACGTTAGCCCGCGTGTAACGATTTTTCGTTACACTCGAGCGTAACGTTTCTAACTTCAACACATTTTGTATTAAAAAAAAAAAATCTCAGAGAATTGCTATGAGGACATGGGCGCGAGATGATCACGCTGCGAAGCAATTTATTTGAGCGTCCTGTATCACAAGCACACCGGCTTTAAAAGAAACGTACCAGTGTTCCCTGTCATCTGGAATGGTGCGCATAACTTTCAAAACATGGCATACTGGCTGGTAACCCTAACGGGCGAGCACGTGCCACCTGCAAGCGAAAGCCACCTTGAAAAGCCTACAATCACTCAAATGTGAGCAAGTTCTTCACGGGCAGAACTACGGCAACAACCTTAAGGCCCCGTTTTTAATTGTATTTTATTATTGGTACTAAAAAATAGGAGCTTTATTTTAAGCGTTCAATACTATATGGCTATTTCTAAATAATTTTGAAAAGTCGTTCAGTAAAAATGTGAAAAGACGGTGAGAGTGCAGGCGAGCTGGTGGCAGCTAATCATGTTGTATTACACCTGAGACTGCGGTGGATGAAATTGGAAGAACTTTCAGTAGAAGGAACAGACACAGAGAACGTCTCAAACTCAGCTAACCGATTTATTTCTCAAACAGCCTTTAAAGGGACTGTGCAACGATTTTAAGGTTGAAAGAATTTGCCGTTTGTATTTTTTATATTGATTATCGTTCCACAGGTAAACGAAAACATGCATCCTTCACCCGCAATAACGAAATTCCAATGCGCAATCGCCAAGAAAAAATCTAATTATTTGCCCGATCTACAGCGCTACAGTCACCTGTGGCGATTACAGGAACCACTCTGTGACGTTTGTGGAGGATGTTGTTTGTAAAGTTATCGATTTGTGCAATTTTGTGCTCAATTTAGGGTTCTTTTTTAAAAACCTTATCGTTTGAGCGTAAATCAATGCGTGAAAAGTCTAGTATTATCCATAAAATTTATAAATTGTCGTGGCGCCATCTACCGAAAGCCAACAAAACCATCCCCCCTGCGCAGCCATCCGACCACCCTCCCCGTCGTTCCCCGGGTTTGTTTGGTTTTTCGAGGAGCAAAGCTGCGAACTTTCGTTTCCGCGCGTTCCTCAACAAACGATCGTATCGCCCGCCGCGGTCACGGGCGATGCCTACCGGGTGCGGTGTTTCGTTCTGCCCGAACCGGAGTCCCCTGTTCGCCCGAACTCCAAACCTCCTCTACCATCGACTACCGCGCGAGGAACCCCTCAGGGTGCGTGGTGCCAGAAAATCGGAAGGGAGGACCCAGGAACGACTGATATTCGAGTGTGTTCCCAGCATTTCGATGGCGAACGGGACTACGATTGCATCGCAAGCATCCTTCGGGATGCTGGGCAGACTACCAAGAAACGTCACTTGAAGCCCGGTGTCGTTCCTTCTCTTCGCCTGCCACCCTCCGCTAAGCCTCCCCTCCCCGCAGCGGAAGGCCCAACGCTGAAACGCCGAAGAACTATGGTAAGTGGCGTTCCTACTTCAGTGAATGGTACGCGTTCATGCACTTTTGCAGCAGAAGTTTTATGAGGATATTCGGTTTTCCAGGGTGACAAGCCGAGTGAAGAGACGAACTGCATCGAGGGCGAGACAGCTTGCGAGCCTCGCGAGTACTGCTGCCACTGCGGTCCCCGAATGGCCACACGCGACGCAGCGGTTCAGGCCGTTCCGGAGCAGAAAGAGGCGCCTGCACAGACTCCGAAGCCGCCTACCGTGAAAGGCGCTTCTGTGGGAACGGACCCTTGGCTGGGGAAGCAGTCTGTCGGTAGGCATGAAATATAGCAGCCTGTATTCGTCTGCTTGTGCATGGTGTCACGTGAAAAAAAAAAAGTTTATGCGTGGTTAGTTTGATATGTCGGACCAGGGGCAGATTTATGGGTCAAGCCAGGGGGGGGGGGGAGGAGGAGGAGGAGGAGGAGGAGGAGGAGGAGGAATTCGAGTCGTCGAATTGAGTCTGCTAAAATGACGTGACGGCCGGAACTGCGCCCAGATCTATTTTATTGACCCCATACATTAGCTATTTCACCAAAAAATGTGACCTTTTCGCTAGTGTATATCAATTTTTTCAAAAGAAAAAAAAGTAGACCTTGGGGGCTTACAATGGGCGGTCTCCCCCTCCCCTCCTAAATCCGCCCGTGTCGAGCCTGCACTTGACATTATAATTAATAATGCAACCTTTTTATAGACGGCATGGTAAAACAACACTGTGTTATCTTCGTGTCATTATATTATATACATTGTGTCTTAAATATTTACTGTATACATTGAGGGAACACCCCACTCACGCAACAAGATGTGAGAAATAACAGCCCAATATATAAAGGCAACTCGAAGTGTGCATGCATAATGACATAGCACAACAATATGACATCACTGGAAGACAGTGTGTGGTGCTCTGTTGTGTTCAGTCTGGACCTTGAAAAGTCGACAATCGGAGAGGGAGTGCCGAAGGCGCTGAAAGATTGCCTTGATCCTCTGTGACCCCTCTTGTATGTCATTCCACCCATGAGTTGGAAAACAGTGTAAGAGTTGAGAAGTGCCCAAGACTTCTAAGTTTTCCATCTTTTAGGCAAAAACTAGTGCACGCGAGCAAAAATGGTTTTATTCTTGGCTCTAGAAGTGACTGTTCAAAACTCGTTGCACATGCCCCTTTACACCTCTGTTCTTGATCCCTTTCAGGCACGCAGGTTAACTTCTATGCAAGAGCGCTGACAAGCCACTCTGCACAGACTGAGGACTTGCAGGTAGCTGGTGGCAGCAGCGACACTGCAAGAAGCTCCACCAGCACCAACTCTCCTGTGCCACTACAAAGGCCAGTTCTGGCACCTGCTGTCCCAGTGTCCATGGGGCCAGCATTGAGCCCAGCACCAAGCGAGTCGGACGAGGACGACGAGGACGACGAGGACGAGGATGACAACGAGAACAAGGATCCCACATTCGAGCCGTTCGTCAGGGAGAGCGTTGTCGAGTAAGAATGGTTTTCTCCCTGTATGAAACAGGTTAGGTTCATCAGAGCATTTAGGGCCTTGATTTATGTGTAGACCAGCACAGCCACTACAAAATAAAACATATTTAAATTGGGCCCGAGCAATGATAATGGGATCTGTGCAACAAATCAAATCAGTATAGCCTTGGTAACGATGATGTGACCTATTTATATGAAGCTGTTTTGGTACAAAGACATCAAAACACCATTAACTTTTGAGAAACGTGTTCTCTGTAGATACAAGTCCAATTTTACCAAACACCTCATATCACAAAAGCACATTCATGCTTAGCTGGCTGCAGCTTTTTCCTGCGTCTCAGCAGTCTTGAATCTTTGAATTATGTTGAAAAGTACTGGTGGTTGCTATCAAATGAATCGTGACAAAGAAAATTTGAGTACTCTAATTTTTGTCGGCGCACTGAGCAGGAGGGTAGTAGGGTAAGAAGAAGAAAAGAAAAGCTTTGAGTGATTACGTTAAAGGGTATTCAAACTTCTACAAGTGTGCAGATTCATTGCCTGTCGTTTGCAAGCAATTTACATTATGGTGAGCATGAAGCTTCATGATTTATAAGGAAGTCTACAAATTGTAAATAAATTTCAGATCTTAGTCTTTATGAGGTTTTTGCATTCATTAGCAATTACTTTTCAGTGATTATCACGGTTGGATGCGTCCACCCGAAGTAAATCGGCAAAATATGCATGTTTTATGGGGGAAAAAATAAATTAAAAAAAGGCTGCAAATATTTCTTAGAAATGAACACCCTCAAATCTGCAGCCCAAATATAATGACATAATGCCCTGTTCTTTGATAAGCTGAGCACAGAAATGAGGCCTGAGCGGTACACATTTTAACTTTTACAGGAAAAACACCACCACGGGTGCAGAGCAGGGTGGAGAGCCAGGGGTGCCAGGGCATATGGAGCGAAAGTTTCTGGTGTTCGAGAGCCACCTTCGACAACTGTTTGAAGTGTGCAAGACTTGCTACAGCCCCTGCAAGCCATCCATCAAGTCGAATGGTACACTCATCTCTGTGTACACCTCCTGCCCTGCTGGTCACATAAACCGCTGGGACAGCCAGCCCTACATCAACGGCAGGGGGGCTGGAAACTTACTCCTAACGTCCATGGTCCTGTTTACGGGTGCCTCTCCCACCAAAACGCTGCGCCTGTTCCGGATGATGAACATCCAAGTCTTCTCCGACAAGACGTACTTCAACTATCAGCGGGCAATTTTAGTTCCAGCTGTTGAAGAGGTGATTATGATGACACTTGTTTTTTTCTATGACATATTTTCATGTTCAAATGCAGTGTTTAACAAGTATAAGATATACGGCAGTGTCCAACATTTCAGTATTGCTTCTTACAGGTGTGGACAGATGAGCAGAAGCTGCTGCTGGACGAGCTCAGCGACCAGCCGCTGGACCTCGCTGGAGATGGGAGATGTGATTCTCCTGGCTTCAGCGCCAAGTACCTCACATACTCCCTGCATGTGCCGCGTGTGAACAAAATCCTGCACTTTGAGCAGGTGCAGGTTGGAGAGGTGAGCAATGGATGAAGGCACCTCCTTACAGTAGTTTTTGTTTGGAACCCATAAATCTGGGATGAAGAATAGTACACCCTGATACACAGTGAAGCCTTCAGTTGTTATAACTAATGATAGTGATTCAATGTTCCTGTGGCAAAAGGCAGAGCTTCCTTGCTTTTTGTTAATCGCAGCGATTCTAAAAATGCTCGCTGCTAGCTATCCTTTTAATTCAAATTTTTCAGAAAAAAATCAAATGTCATGTTTGATACTATGGCCATCCCACTGTCTGCTGCATACTTTT